>JAOCPT020385243.1:0-13301 GCA_026546935.2 Palythoa grandiflora | reverse complement strand
GTCACTCAGCTTTAATATCTAACTTATTGTCAAAGTTTAAACTCAACTGTAAGTAAAGCAAAACGCTAAACCAAACTTGCAATGATTGCACTGATATTGCGGTTTATACCGACGAGAGCAAAATTGCTCCGCGCTGATTGCAGGGGATACTTTTCTTAATTCAGACAAATCATCTAGAATTTGATTGGTTGGTTACTTGCTTAGCAACGCACGCTATACATATAAAACGATTGACATTTATAGCACTTTAGCCCCGGACAAAACGTAGAACTTCACATGTGGCGAACTTAATGCAAATAAAGTGGAATAGATAGAAGAAATGTTTGTGTTAACACAAGCTTCTTTTTTCTCAGAAGAAAAAAAACCGTAAGGAACTCAGTAGTTCGTGTCAACACAAACATTTGTTCTCTTGTTATTTCCAAGCTGAAGATTTCTACAACTGGAATAATAGCATTCACTCATTAGTATTAAACTCGGCAATATTAAGTTCGACGTTTGGCCGGGGCCTTCCAGTAGGGAGAACAAGCGCGCGATCAGTAGTATATGGAAATCATTCATTGAAGAAATTGTGCTCTCCTCAAACAAAACAATTTATCGCATGTGCCTCGGAATATTACAGATTAATTCACTTGTATTTTCAAAGAATCCAAATCGTCCTCGTTACGAAACTTTGAAATACGCTAGAATGAATTATGTAAGTAGCGATCCTTGTAAAAACAAGGCAGATCAACGGAAGTGAAAATAGAAAGGTACTAATTGCGATATTGTTAAAACTGTTTATCTCATTCGCTTACCTTTGAAAATCGACAATTTCTTTCTTTCTAGTTCACTCATTCATTCCCTTCTGGTTGAAGCATTTATGTTTCAAATGTGAGGAAAATTCCATGTGCGTCAAAAATCAAAAATTTGTTTTGGCTTGGAGTCCTATGATTGGATAAATTATTATAGCACAAAAAAAAATTACTTAAAAACAAAGTTTCATTGTATTTTACTTCAGAACCATGTGGTGCAATGGTTGACGTATTCTTAGGATAAAAAATTTAAACATTTTTGTATGTGAAAAGTGAAATGCCGCAGAACAATGGAATGTTGCTTATTTCTTACTCGGACCATTACTTTATTTTACTCGGCACATGCGATTACCTATTCTAATACACAACTGCAATCCAGCTCCTCGTGAAGTTGGATGTATCTCTGGCGTAACCAAGTCGGAAGTTGCCTATAGAAACAAGATCGTTTCTTTCTCTAAAGAAATAAAGTTTTGTGAAGTATATCAGCTATCTGACTTTGATTTTCTTCCGATGTTACGATAGCATTTCCTTTATTTCTGTAACAAAAATAAAAAATGAAAACCATTTAAAAAAAGATAAGTACAGATTTAGAAGTTGATGAAATAATAAAATATTTTATTGATTTGATATCAGTCAATCTGTGCAATCTGATTGGCTTAGAGCAGCGTCATTAGTTCCTAAATTGCACTATTTTGAACTCTAAATTGCCTTTTTTTAATGAACCGGTTACTTGATAAATAAAAATGTTGATTTTTACCTTTTCTTGTCGAGTGGTTTCAAAATAGTGTAATGAAAAAGTAATTGAGCTTTGGGTCGTGAAATTTTGGTATGAAATCATATTTGTGACTACAAATCAAACCTGCTCGTTTGATTTTGAAATCAAGAGTAAGACTTCAGACCAAATTGCACTCAACTCAGTTCAATTACCATTATTATTATTATTACTATTATGCTAAATAGGGATACAGAAAGAACGATTGTAAACACTGCATCAGTTATATTCTTAGAAATCGAGGACAGGTTGTTCAAAAACTGAATAAGGTTAAAATTTAGATAAACAGATAGACACTCAGAAACACAGAGTTTGTAAGGTGCCAGTCTGTTAGCCTACTTGGTAAGGTGCCAGTCTGGTTAGGCTAGTTGGTAAGGTGCCAGTCTGGTTAGTTGGCCTACTTGGTAAGGTGCCAGTCTGGTTAGGCTAGTTGGTAAGGTGCCAGTCTGGCTAACCTAGTTGCTAAGATGCCAGTCTGGTTAGCCTAGTTGGTAAGATGCTAGTCTGGTTAGGCTAGTTGGTAAGGTGCCAGGCAGGTTAGCCTGGTTGGTAAGGTGCCAGTCAGGTTAGCGTGGTTGGTAAGGTGTCAGTCAGGTTAGCCTAGTTGGTAAGGTGCCAGTCAGGTTAGCCTAGTTGGTAAGGTGCCAGTCAGGTTAGCCTAGTTGGTAAGATGCCAGTCAGGTTAGCCTGGTTGGTAAGGTGCCAGTCAGGTTGGTCTAGTTGGTAAGGTGCCAGTCAGGTTAGCCTAGTTGGTAAGTAGCCAGTCAGGTTAGCTTGGTTGGTAAGGTAGCTTTACTAACTTGGCTAACTAAAAAGAAGAATTGTTCGACTGGCCTGGATAAAAGCGGGTTGCATCAAATGGTAAATAGCTGTGTCAGAAAGACGATTTACCGGACTGAGACGAACTGTTCGTCAATGTAAAAAACAGACCGACTTTAGCTCGTAGCTATCACTTTGGGTGATAATTGATGTAACTCAGCGTAGACTGACAGATCTTGACATCATTTTGCATCTCCTCCTGATTTTTTTCCGTGCTCCGAGTTCCTACTAGCTAGCCATTGCACATTTTTCTCCAATGAAAGTATTTTAGCAATTTCAATGACGTTATTATTATTACTATTTATTTTACTGTTTGCACAAAAAGATTGACAGAATCGCATATAGATTTGCTGTATCAACCAAACCTCTCCAAAACAGAAAATTACCTTTCTTTTCGAAATGATAATGTTCCAGTTACTTGCAAATCTTTTTTCCAAAGTCAGCGACGCATTTCTCCATCCAGGAAATCATGCTGTAATCTCGCTTGTAAATGATATTTTGCGGCTTAACTCACAGCTCCTTGCATAGTACTCCTTCAGAAACGTTACTTGATGTCTTCCAGTTTTCTCAGGGTGAGAATTCATCGCACCTGCCCTATGAGCTAAAAAAACATGCTACAAAGCAATTGTTAGGTTCAAAAGCTGGTTAGAAAAGGGAATGCTTCGAGTGACATGAAGACGAACACACTTTTAACAACACATAAACACAATGAATGGCACTTACAAGTCGGATTCATACAATATGAATTCGAGTTGAAAAGTGGGTGATACTTCCAATTCGTATTCTTCAGAAAAAATACGAATTGAAACTTGATAGTACATCCGCCTCGTATTTTTAGTACAAAATCAAGTGTATATCCAACTCGAATTTTTGTTAATAAATTCGAGTTGAACATTGGTTGATAATTACAATTCAGATTTTTGCTGCCAAAATTTGAATTGTACATTAGATGACATTTACAACTCAAATTTTTGTTGGAAAAATTCGAATTGTAGATCAGTTGACAATTGTAAATCAGTGATTTTCTTACAACTCGAATTTTTGAGGGAAAATTCGAATTGCACAGTAAGTAACACAACTCGTATATTTCAAGGAAAATTCGAATTGTTCATATTGTGACATATTCATCTTGAATTTTTTCATTAAAAAATCCAAAATGTACATTCGGTATTACTTGCACAGTTTGCTTTAAAGTCAAGTTGTAGAAGTGCAAGTGTATTTATGTATGCCCGTACCGTCTGCACCAGTTCGTACTGCTATTTCAGTGCTGCTGGGTCCATCTCCCTTCGATGTGAAGGCCAGTATAGAAATCTTGTACTCAATATTTTTCTGTAGACCTCCAAGAACCGCCATCAACAAACTACTGTATTTTACGAGTTGCATTTTTTCTGTTTTGTCCACAACGAATTCTCCGGTTGCTCTGTAGTAAATCCTGAACCCCAGTATGATTCCATTCCTATCTGTTCCAACAACATTCTGCCATTGGATTGTTATTGCAGCGGAACTTTGGTTAACAACACGGACATCTTATGGTGGGGCAGTAGGCACTGAAAAATAGATTTTAAAGGTCAATTGAACCAAAATTTAGACATGTTTTCTTTTTAGTCCAATGTGTTCTTCAAGTATAAAAGAAACATATTCTAATGTTAAATCACTGTTTTTCAGCCTTTGTAATCGGGGAGCGGTCGGAAAAATTTCCGGGAATAAAAACTTGTGATGTCACTGTTGGAGAGGAGAATTTGAAACTGTTTTGGTTTTGAATTGATAAATTATATATGATTCAATGTTTACAGCGTACTCCTCGGCCATTCCCGGAGCAAAATAGAAGGTTTGTATTTAGATCCCTTTTCCACAAACTCACGACAACAGTGACGTCACAAAGCAGAGTCTCCGCTCCATTCCTTCCGTTAAACTGCGCGGCCATTTTGTAAACGTTTTTGTGTAGCCATCGCCTGTCTTCGTACGTTTAACTTTTTTCGCTCCTATTTAAGAAAAGACGTCTTTCTTTATAGATTTTGAGGTATTTCATTTTGAAAATTTGTTTGCAAACTTTGTCTTGATTCCAGATGGAAGGCTTTCTGCAGTTGCTTATTCTGAGGTCTGAATTTAAAGTTCGAATTCAAGTTCATTCTGTCATAGAAATATGCCTTTATGTTTGTCTTGAAAACCAAATAACCATATAAAAAACGCGTTATTGTTATTTAACTAGATTTAAACGCGGGCTTTTATTGGTTTATTTGAATTTTGCGGTCACATGACATTGAGTACGTTTCAAATGTATACCGTACAAACATCACCCGTTCGGAAAATAACAGCACACGATAATCGCACGACAATAAAGTGAATATGACCGAGGAAGTTTGGCGGAAGGTAATGAAAACAAGAAATTAATTCTGTGCATAGGACTTACCGTCCTCCATTGTTCGTATTTTTTCTACCGTACTATTGGGTCCATCTCCTATTTTCGTGTACGCCAGAATCGCGACATCGTAGACAACATATTTATCCAAATCTTCAAGAACAGCTTCATATTGTGTTTCGTTATTTATATCTAAAACTCGCACAAAGTTCTTTTCGAAGAAACCTTCCACAGGTTTGTAAAACAACTTGTAGCCGAGTATTTTCCCGTTTTGATGAGTGCTTTCCACAGCCTGCCATCTGCACTTTACAGTCGTGGAACTGGTAGACTCCACTTGAAGGTTTTGTGGAGAAGCGCTAGGTTCTGCAACACAAAATAATCTTTTATTACATTGATACATCTCAATTCAGGGTTGCTACTATTTACTGTGTGTAAAATTCAAGGATGTTCCAGGACTTTCCAGGAACTTTTCAAGCAAATCTAGGACCTTCTCTATCAAATAAAACTCAAATGCTTTACACATTTTTTTTTTCAAAAATCAGTTTAACATTGCACATACTTAATAAACGAGTTATAGAAGATATGTTTCTGGACAAAAATCAAGCCTCTCTGAGTCACGGTTTTTCCAGGGCCTGGAAATTTTTCCCCAAATCCCAGGATTTTCAAGGACCGTGGCAACCCTGTCAATTATTTAATCGATCCTTTGATAATGACACAACTTGAATACCATGTAAATTTTAGAACAGTTAACTAAGCTTCAATTCATAGTACTGCAAAGTATGGCTACAAAGCTACAAAGCTACCAATCATGCAGTTTATACTAATTTACTCAAAACTTAAGTTTATCTCACATTTCTAAAGATATTTTTTTGACTTGTAACAGTTTAAGTAATGGATTTTGTTAATTAAAGTTGTGATAGTTTTAGCGATGTACAATGTAATGTAAAATGCCAACAGAGCTTATCTGTACCCGTACCTGTACATTGCTATTTCAACGATACCTTTGACTAGCATTCATAATTGTTGTTTGATTAAAATGTTTTGTTTTATTAGACAAGTTTTAAAATTTTCGTTTAGAATCAACTTGGTTACGAAGGGCATTTGTGACCGTCACCACGATGCGACAATGATTGAATTTGTATTGTCAAGAAACCACCATATACAACTTCGAATCATAATACACCAAAAAGCTGACTTCACATTTGAAAAATATGGGTAATATACTTCACATTTATAAAAAAATAAAATTGATGTACCAAGTGGGTTTTTAAGCAACTGAAAAACCAGTAAAATCAGGCTCTCACAAGGAACTGCAAAAGTAGACTTTTTCAAAAGATTGTAATATTATTTCGGTAACATATCTAGCCAAACATTCCGTTGCTTATGAAATTGCTAATAGCTATCTTTTAATATGTGAGGTCGAGTGGTTGAAAAATTTTATCGTAAATCCGAGAGCGCCTTCCTAATATAGGCAATTTTTCTCTCTGCAGGCATGAAATCGGCTCAAAATGGCTGAAAACTGTAACGGTCTCGTACAGAGCGTAGAATAAATAAAGCCAGTTCACATTGTGATATCTGTTGTTAGTTCATTAAGGCCTACCAACTGACAAAGTTTGAAGGATTTCGATTTTTCAAACGGTTGGCATTCATATTTGATATTTACAGGCAGCCGCTCTTAAGACTTGGATACAGATAGAAAAACACTAAAAATCTTCTTTTGTTAATCAGATTTTATAGCTTTGACCTCAACAATAATAAAAGTTAACCGAATTTTGACTGAGTTAACATGACTGCTTTAACAAAATGGACTTTAACATTACTGAAACTCTTCTATAATAACAGTGTAGTCGACGTCAGATCCAGCAAAATATTCATAAACATGCGTTCAAGGAGTATTCAAGGGTTTGATAATGATTTTTCAATCAATGTGGTTTGTTTGTCGTAAGTTACAAAATCTAGTTTCCGATACCCTTATAAACGTTATTTGAAGTGGTATTGAAAGAAAGCAATGTTCTTTTATTTGCAGTGATGAATATTTTTATAACAACGATTCGTTTAACGAGGAGTGCGCCAATAACATGTCATGATATCTTTTTCATGCACAGGCATGGCCCCAAAAGTTGTGGACTTGAGTTGAAATTCAAGGAGTTTTTAAAGAGGATGAGCTGAATTTCTAAAATGTAAGGGTTTTTAAGCACCCTTAAAAAGAAAGATTGGGTTCAAGGAGTTTTCAAGGATACTATGCTTATTATTTGCTGTAAACATCTAAACCGTTGGCATTTTCAAAAAAGTTGACACGTACACACACACACGTACCTGCTTCCGTCGTCCATAGTTCCAATTTTCTAAACGGGCCTTCGCCTTTCACTGTAAATGCAGAAACACTGACTGTATAGGCAACTGCCCCTTCAAGGTTGTACAAGTACACTTGCAATAAATTCTGACTTGGATTTTCGGACACGTTCAGAGATTGTAACCCTTCGTTGACGACGTGTCCTTGAACTGCCTGGTAGGTTACATGATACGATAGAATTATACCATTCCGTTGTGGGCCAGGAACTTTACCAAACTCCACTTTAATTGTGGTGTGATTAATGGCTGTAGCATTTATGCTGACCGGAGGGGCACTCGGTACTAAAAAATAGCAAAGGAGGACATAAAGTTATCTACAGTGAATGAGTTCAGTAGTGATAAGTAATGGCAATAGGACTGAGTTGAGCCCAACTCGGTCTGTTATCATTATGCCTGATCAACAAAAATGCACAAGCGCGAAGCGCGAATCCAATTTGTTTAATCACAAGTAATGATAACAGACAGAATTGGACGAACACGAGTCCAATTACCAATTTATAATAATAATTACAATTTTCGAAAACTGTTCATAGTCTTCTAAAAATGAGAGGTCAAATTCTCCATATGGTTGGCCTTAGTTTTCAGAAGTTGTTACTATTCATGTTATTGTTTCTTGTTACTGATTAATCAGAAATTCCGAACCCCAGACTGCATTTGCTTCACTCAACTGTCCCGATACAGGTAGCAGATAACAGAATTTTGTTATCGGTAAGTTTTCCGAGAAGGTTAGCCAAAAATATAGCTCGGAAAAAGCGAGAAGTGAGAAGTTGTTTTTCTGAGACATAAATCGAGTCATTTCTTAGTTTTCAAACGCGGATTTTAACTGTCAGAACAAAAATACAAGAGAAAACAAAAAAAACACATTAAATTTATACATAGCTGAGTAAGTTGCAGCCAAAAAAACCAAAGATGTTTGAATTCTTACTAATGTCCACCATTTTATTAAACTCTATTGCAGTTGCTTAAAAGATAGCCCGAATTTCTTTGATCACATGTTTGTTCTTAAAATAGTAAACCTGAAATGCAATATTTATACATGATGAATCAAAAGCTCAGTGAGAGATGTATACCCTTAGTCCGTTTTACGAAATGTCACGAATAAGAAGCAAAACCGAATAATAAACCCTTGCTGTCTATTCATTGGAGTCGTTCCAATCTGTCTTTTAGTCTCGCTAGAAGTCAAGCCAAGAAATTCCAGAATTTTACCAGATATTTGCTTATTTTGCAATCATTCCAAAACCATTGAATTTCCGACTTGTTTTACCTGATGAAAGCAACAGGACCGGTTGCGTACGTACGCTCGAAACGTCAGCTTTTACAAATTCACACGGCGATGATAATTTGTTTATCTACATTACTTGAAGTTTGTATCTACTCGCCCACGCATTGAATAGTTTTTTTTAAAAACTATTTACTGAAAGTATTGATATAAGAGTTGCATCAATAATACAAAAATTCAAGATTTGTTAGCAATTCAGAGAGGGTATGTTGGCATTGATTCAATCAATAACTTTGAATGACAAAGGTTAATCGATTTATTGTAGATAGGCCTCAAATAATATATTTTTCGACTCTTTTAGAAACATTAGTAAAGAAGAACTTGTTTAGAATGAGGTTGAACGTTTCAAAGAAAATAGGCACAACAAAACGTATAAGCACCGTTATGTACAATTTTTAAAAACCTGTGAAGATGAACATTATGGTCTGAATGACGAAATTTATGGTTCAAAATATGTTGTGTTGAAAACATTGCACCTCGCTTTCAATATCTTCGACGTAATATTTAAAAACAACTTTTTTTAATCAAAAACAGGTGCTGTATTCAACTAAAACTCTCCTAAGAAATCATGGCTTGATCATCATCATCATCAACATCATCTTCAGCAACATTATCATCATCATCATCATCGTCATCATCATCATCAACATTAACAATTATCATCATTCTTCAATCAGATTAGTTGGAACATATCCATTGCACTGTGCACACTTTTTCAATTGATTTCATTGTCTAGAAATCACCGGTTTGTTCTAGGTGCTTAAGATTCTGTTGCCTTTTCTTGCCAAGGTTTGGGTTTTTTCACCCCAGGTCGTGGAACTTTAGAAGGGCAGGGGACCTGTCCAGGTTTCTCACAGATGCAATAGCAGTGGCCATACTGCCCGAAATTGGCTGGGTTTCTTTGCCCTGGGTATTTTGGTTGTCTTCTCATTTGCATTTCTCTACGGATGAACAGGAAAGTATACTTTTAATACAGTAGCTTAAAGTCCAAATCAATATTCATAGATCTGTACCTAATTTTATGCTTTTGAATAATAACATAAAATAATAATAATAATAACAACAGCAAAAATAATTATAGAAGAAATGTTGTGCTTACACATGCTTCTTTTTCTCAGAAGAAAAAACCTCTGATTCCCTAACGTGTTGTTGTGCTTACACGAGCTTCTTTTTCTCAGAAGAAAAAACTTCTGAGTCCCTAACGGGAATCGAACCCATGACCCTCTGATTACTGGTCAGACGCTCTACCCACTGAGCTACGTACAGGAGTCACGTACAACTAGATTATTCGCTCTCGATTTCTATCGTGTGATAGTTGATGAGGGCAAAGCCCGAAATCTCAAGCTCATAATCTAATTGTTAAATATAATTTTAATCAATTTTTCCAGGTTAAGAACTTTAATTAAACAAAAATTAAAAATTATAAACACAAATATGAAAGTTTGTTGGTTAAACTGCAGCTAGCCACTGACATCAATCTAGTGTTGTTTACCGTAAATCCCGGTGTATAAGACGACTCCGTGTATAAGCCGACCTTTGTTTTGGAGCCCAAAAAAGTGGGTTTTAAGTTATACCCTTTGTATAGGCTGACCCCCTTTTTCGAAGATTTTAAAACGAAATTCATGACCAAAAAAATATGTTTTCTGATATGTCTGCATAAAAAACTGAACTTGAAATTTCAGAAATTTACGCAAAAGCAAAGTAATGTAAATTTCAGTGCGTTTGTTACTTGTAAAAGTCTAGAAAAAAATTTTCTTCAAAGCACGTGCAATGCAGAAGCGCGGGGAAAAATGTCCGATCCACCAATCAGAAAACCTGATTCTCACCCCATACTGTCTGTGTTCATTGATCCGTGAAGTAAACAGGTGAAATCATGTACACACGCAGACATTGTGTTTGAGCTGCCGTGAGAGCGATTTTCGTAAACAACTATGTTCAAAAAACCAAAACGAATGCGCTATAATGCTGCCTTCAAGCTAAAAGTTATTAATTTTGCAAAGTGAATGAATAATTCTTGTGCCGCTAAAGAATTCGGTGTTAATGAGAAACAAGTCAGGGAGTGGCAGAAGTCCAAAGCAATGCTCAATGAAATGCCGAAAACAAAGTGCGCAAATCATGAACGACATGAAACTGAACTTGAAAACCCATATGATGCCTTGCTGACTGCCGAAGAATGGGATGTGCTTTTCGGGGAATCAGATGACGAAGAATTTCATGGATTTTAAGTTCTAAAAATTTAGTTCTTAAATCAAATTTCTTACTTTATGCGTCATGTAGATTTGATGAACAGCATTTGTTGTCAATGTCTTCTCATCATTGATCTATTATATAGTCTTTGTACAGTATTTGTACGGTAGATACAGTAACTAAGAGCTGTTGGTTTTCCTTGTTTCCGTTTTCAAAAGTTGGTACCTGTTGCATAAGCCGACCCCCAGATTTGAAATCCAAAATTTGGGGTCAAATTCTCGGCTTATATACCGGGATTTACGGTATGTGATTATATTATAAAATATAGTTTTTGCTTTAATATCTTCAGGTCCCTGAAATATAAATCAGTGAAGCACCAATTGTATAGAAAGGATAAAAAGTTATTTGCAAATCTCTTTGATTTTCAGTAAAGCATCGATGTTATACAAAGGATAAAAAGTTATTTGAAAATATAACTTAATCAGATCTGCATCAATCATTTTAAAACAGACACAGTCAGTAATCTATGTACATATCACACACAGTTTTTGATCATGATAAACAAATATAAAACTCATCTTGTTCAGATCCTACTCATATCTGTTTCCATCCCCATGGACAAATGTAAACACTAATTGCATCTTGTCTCCGAGTTTTGATCAAATGTACTTGCTAGCAATCAGCTTATATTCTGTTATGGGTGCCTTCTTTATGAGCCAGAATCGAACAGTATTTGTCAACATATGCAAAATCGTCATTTTGATTCAAAATGCTTTCATCCCATTTGGCAGCAAGGCATTTATCTAATTCGCTACAGCTGTGTAGATGATAGATTTCTTTATTTCTTTCAACTCATCTTAACGCTAGCAGACAAGTCCTTCCTCAAAGACATCCTGCTCAAGAGGAAGTTCTATCTTAATATCATGGTCTTTGCCTGAAGAATTCAATCATTACTTGATTTCTCTATAACAAGCGATCATGGAACACTTAGAGGCAACCCCTGAGGGATTATGAAGATGGGGAATAAGAGTGTGATGATCATGCAGATGATGCAGAACGGTCAGCTTGTCGTCTACATAAGGTCTCCACTCATCAAATTTCTTATCATACCTTTAAAATAAATTTTAATCCGTTTTCTCTTGCAATCTACTCCAACAATCTCAACATCATATAACTCGTTAACTTTATTTTTTATTTCTTTTTAATATCAGGTCTAGCAATGGAAACTTCATCAATCAGTTGCTTTGGAGTTTGGATAGTTTGTCTAAGTCTATCTGCCATATTGAATTTTTTGGCAGCCATGCTATAGGCCAATTTATGTGGGCAGGCGTGTTGTGGTATTTTGCCCAATATAATAGACTGGGACTGAGAAAAACAAATGTTCCTGTTTGTTTGGAATAAGTTTCTTATGTCTTAAGATTGGAACTTTTAAATGTGACTATCAAATGTTTTAACTGTAACGGGTAGTGCTACTGTGGCCTTTGCAGATATGTTTTAATAGCGACAACAGTTTGCTGAAAATTAAAGTTTCTTTTGCTGTTAAAACTTTTGGACTGCATCCTTGGGAGGTATTTTGAACCAGCAAGACATAATATTTAAAATTTTTCAATGAATAAGTATGAAATAAAATAGCAAATGAAATTTTCCAATATCATAAATATTCCCACTACTGAGCGCATTCCCTATGGAATGACTGAAAACATGCAAACATTTCATAGGCATTTCACAGACTTTAATAGGAAAATGCTATGAAAGGCTAATGTGTTCATAGGTTGTTCAAAGGCACTTCATAGGAAAATTTCAAAGCCTACATTCATAGGTAAACCCTATGAAATAGTTGATTTTAGTAATTAACACTTTCCTATGAAAACGCTATGAAATAGCATCCTATGAACATGCTATGAATTTTTTCTATGAAAAGGCTATGAAAACCCCATGAAAAGAAGTCCATCAGAAAGCTTTTTGAAACTTTCCCTATTAGGAAAAAAGTTGTGCCAACCTATGAAAGCCCCATCAAATGCCTATCAACAAAAGTTCTTTGCAGAAATGCACATTCTTAATTCCAAAATATTAATACTCAAAGAAATAGACCCAATCGGCTAACTCACGTCCACTGGTCACGTGACCTGAAATGGGTGCTAAATCAAAACAAACACTGAGCGCTCACACGTGGAGCTAGGATGCCACACTTTTGCTGCGTCAGAGAATGCGAAAATAGTTCCGAAAAAAACAAGTACCTCTCTTTCCTTGGCCTTCCACTTGATGATAAGCCATTGCTAAATTTATGGATCCAAAAAATGCCAAGAAATCTGCGTTATTTTAACGTAAACAAGCATGTAAAGATTTGCAGCGCGCACTTCTGAGACAGCGACTTTATAAATCCTTATGCTAAAAAGCGGCGGTTCAAAAGCAACACAGTTCCTTCAAACTTTGCTTGGACTTCCGAAAAATAAGAAAAGGAAGAGGCTGAACAGAGGGGCGCAGTATCAAAGCTAGAGCAAAGCAGAATTGAACAAGAAGCTACCGATACCGCAACCGAGGGAGAAGGCAAAGAGCTGTGTGCGAGTGGTCTCAAACTATATATAAAATTTGCACAAGACTCAGACGTACGAAGATGATTTTTGCGACGCCTCAATTGATAAAACCCTCAGAATTCCTTGTTTATATTGCTTTTCTCTCTCTCATTTACTGTCAAAATGTACGACACCCTCGAAAGAAGAAAAATTATTTTTGCACTTCACA
>JAOCPT020384331.1:0-13304 GCA_026546935.2 Palythoa grandiflora | reverse complement strand
CACCCAATGGTCTGCCACCGAGGCTATTACAATAGCAGTTACGGTGAACATCAACGATTGTATTGAAGCCAACAGTTTTTCTGGTAACAGTTCATCCATGCACCCTATGTCTTAAAAGTCAAAATAATTTAAAATCTGTTAAAGAATGGAGCTTGATTCTAGAGCTAGAAAGATATTACTACCGAATGTAACTAAAAGTACTCCAAAAACGTTTATGACGGGAATAGAACCCGTAACTCTATCTCTAAAGTCAGCTAACTTGACGGAGCTAGAAATTTTTTTATGGGCAGTCAAATTATTTGTAAGAACTTTATCAAATATACGTGTTTACTTTCAGCTGCAAAATAAACGTCCTGGGGCGCATATTAAGTTTTCGATTTTTCTACATCCCCTGGAGCTTATTAGGACCCCCCGCCGTTTATTAATTTTTCGAGTTCTAGAACGATTATCAAGTTGTCAAAATTTCAAGCTCTAAATTTATAAGAAATAGACAACCACAACAGAAACACAAAGCTTTTATGTCCATAGTTTGCATTACAATACCTTACTATGTACATTTCCCAGTACAAATTCTACTAGGAAAGATGTTACTGACTTCCTCGTTCTATCTTTTCTTTCCAATTGCAAAATGTGAAATGACAACAAATTTTTTGTTTGTTTTTCGGTCATTTATCAAAAGCACCACCGTACTCCGTTTAATTTGATCCCCGTTTATTAATTTTTCAGAAGTTTCTCACCTACCCACCCAATCCCTCCTCCCACGTTTATTTCGCAGCTGAAAGTACTCGCTGGATCTCGTAGATATGTTTGCTCGATAATTACGATAATCAAAGTGTAATGTAACATTTTGTGAGAGTCATTGATCATGACTTCCCCTGGAAAGGACACTAATCCACAGGTTAACCCCAGGCAGAGGTTGGTACTCTAAGTCAACTTTAATTTGGCAAAAAAGAAGGTCGCACAAAGTTCAGTCCTCAGCTAAACCGGGGTTTGAACCCTGCATCTTGTGGTTAGAAGGCAGACGTCTCACCATATCGCCAAACATCCAGCGTTTATAAAGTCGATTGTTGGATAGAATTGATAAAGTGCTACTTCCGATAAAATACTCAGCCAATTGGAATTCGATTCTATCACTCTCTGTTAACTAGTCAGATACTCTAACCACGGAACCACGGAGAATTGTTAAGGGATCCTAGTCATATGTTAAGTTCGTAAAGATGTGGGATTCTGATTAATTCATATCACTTGCTAATTCTCTTAACTTGATTTTTCATGATGGTAAAGTTATTTTAGACAAAAGTAGCGTCAAATGGAAGTGGTAAATGATCGCTTTTAAGTAAGAATGAGTAATTACGAGAAAAAGAGAAAATTTAATAACTATGTGTGTATTGACACAGGTGAAATAAAATTAATGACATTTCCAAAATTCAAAAGCAAGTATTTGTGGTTACCTTTAGCAAATCGATTAAGAATTCTTCCCGCTGGATTTGTGTCAAAGAATCTCACATGCGTTTTAAGCAATGAGGTCAGCATTTTGTTGTGCAGCGCCTCAGAGGCTTTCACGGCTACATAGTACACTGCAGTCGCTCTTGCAAGTGTTAGCACCAACGACAAACACACAAGACCTGAATAGATATTTCCGTTCAGCGGATTCCTCTGACGTATGATAGGTAAACTTGACCACTGCACCAGCCAGAAGTCAGACAATGCACATACAACTAAAATAACAAATAAGCATGTCAAATAAGTTCTGATGAAGTCCAAAAAGTTTTTTTTTTCTTAGAATGGTCTTTTCCTAATTGTTGATGAGATAACGTACATTAATGCCAAGATAACTTCATAAGGTAAAAGCATAAAGTTTCGTTTGAATAACCAAAGGTATGTTCTAGGGTCGAAAGGCCTAACTAGTGTAATTCTAGAATAGGTTGTCCGAAAACATTGGTATATTCCCAGAGTCGGAATCGAACCCACGTTCTCCTGTATACTAGTCAGAAGTGCTAACCACTACACCATCAGGGACCACCACACTGGCAATGTAGCAGTTTCATGATTTGTTGAGTTGGTTATCCTTGGTCCAACTTTGTTCATTTTAGTGTAATGAATAAAATTTGACCCAGGAATCCTCACGCACTAACCAACTCAACTAATTATGAAAATGCTATGTTGCCAGCGGGGTGTTCCCTGATGGTGTAGTGGTTAGCAGTTCTGACTAGATTACAGGGAGACGTGGGTTCGATTCCGTCTCCGGGAATTACCAATTTTTTCGGACGATTTATTCTAGAATTCCACTAGTTAGGCCTTTCGACGCTTTAAAAATCGTCGCGATATTTCTCTGTCAGTTTCAAGCGCTAAAATATATTCAAATGTGTAGTAAGTAAAGTTAAGGAAGTGATTGAAGGGAATGAAAAGGATCGCTTTTTAAAATTAGTTCTTCTTTGTCTCTACCAGTACACCTTTATTTAACATCCAACTATGTAGATATTTTTTTTTGTTAAGAACAAACAAAATAAGAGCTTTGAAGCTGAGCAAAATTTAACTGGTTCTTAATAAAAAAAGTTTATATGTGTATTTGGTTACCTTCTGGAGCAACGAACAACAAGAAAAATAGACAAAGACCACAGAAAGGAAGTGCTGCTCTGAAAAACGCAAGATACGTTTTATAGGAAACTGTTCCAGTTTGGCGATCTTCTTGCATTCTTTCAAGTCCATCTTCTTTTGTTCGTTCTTTAGATTCTTCATCTTGAAGAACTTCAATGCAATCGCCCTTCTCATTTGACAATAAGCTGTCATTTCCTTTTTCATATTTGCTTGGATTATTCAAAAATTTGAAATATTCACCGGAAGCTTCAAGATCTGAGTAGTTCCCTCTTTTTGAAATCTGTCCATTGTTCATAACAATAATTTCGTCTGCTTGTTTTAGGAACTGAACTTGATGCGTTACCAAAACACGAGGACGATGAGAAAGCAACTGGCAAATGCATTTTTCAAATAACTGTTTCCCAACTTGATCATCAACGGCGCTAAACGGATCATCCAAAAGGTACACATCAGCTTCAGAATATACAGCACGAGCTAAAGCTACACGCGATTTTTGACCACCACTCAAGCTTATACCGCGTTCACCAATATTTGTTAGATCACCCTTTACAAACTTTTTAAAATCTTGTTTTAATGCACAGGCCTCAACAACTTCTTCGTATCGCTGGTAATCAAATTTTCTTCCAAAGAGGATGTTCTCCCTAATAGTGCCTGATAAAAGCCACGGTGTCTGTGGAACGTGTGCAATTTGACCATCAAAAAAGATCTTCCCCTCCGAAATTGGTAACTCTCCAATGATTATTTGTAAGAGAGAGGATTTTCCCGAACCAACTGGACCAGTCACGACAAACAGTTTGTTCTCTGATAATTCAATATTTATGTTTTTTAAAGGTGATCTCATTCGACCGTGATTTACAGAAGATAAATCACTTAAAACTCGTAACCTTTTATTGTCGGAATATAGTCGACTTCTGTCATTCTCTAAACGTTCATTTACTAAACTGCTTTTTACAAGAGGTTCATTTTCGGTGTCAAGAGTCTTTGACTTCAGTTTCTTCTGAGCGTATCCTGGTTTGATCTGTGTGTTTATGCTAGTGGTTTTCCTGCCTTCAGCTTCCGAACATTTTGCTCCCGTCATAAACGTTTTATTTACTTCAGCATTTTGTTCACAAGTCATTAGAAATGATTCCATTCTCTTAAAAGTGATCCAAGATTTAGAAGCAAAATCTACGGCCAGCGCAAAGTTCCCATATGCAAATTTACCAATTAAACTTAGAAGTGCATGCGTGGTGAAGACATTTTGTGCTGTAAGGATATTACCAGCTCCGTAAAATGTGGATAAAGCAATAAATGTTGCGATCAAGGTATAAGAGGAGTACATGGAGTAGCCTCCGGCTAGAATCAAACTTTTCCGAAGAATCACGTTTACTTCTTGCCTAGGAGATTCAGACACAATGTTAGTAACTACTTCATGTTTCAGATTTTTTAGAAATTGATATACTTTAGAATCGTTTACGGATTAGCAATTAATTCAATTTGAAACTGAACTACACTAATCCCCTAATAACGAAGTTTTAAAATCTTCTTTCTAAGTGCGCTCAACTTTCTGTCAAATACTAAACCAAAAACTCAGCGTGTTAAAAAATAGTCACAGTTAAGCTATCTATCAGAAGATGTAAAAACTAATATAATCCGTTGTGTTCGGTGTTACATTTAACTTGTGCAAATATTGCATGCCATACCCAATCTATCGACGGTTAACGTTCAGCCACTGTAAACGAATTTCAAATCATTCCACTATTACCTGACGATAGCCAACTGGTTTTAATATTCATATTTATGGCTTTTTTTTCGCTCCACTACTAACAAACCATACCTTGAAGTCGAGACCATGCAAGTACTATCTCTGATACAATTACATTTTTGCGATCCTGGTTGTTGATGTTTTTTTTTTTTGTGGAGTGATTCAGACATTTGCCTATTCACATCTGATTTTCATATTTTAGTTTGAGGCTTTACCTATGTTAGGGCTTGTAAACATTAATGCCTTTCGTTTGGTTCCGTTTTCGTTGACATTAAAATCGCATCAATCGATCCGTGTCGACACTACCGTTATCATACCGTTTTCAACTATACATACTTAAATACTAGAACGCTCAAAATCTCTGCATTGGGCATGTGTGACGTAATTTAAACAATGTGCGCATGTTCAGAAGAAACGGCATGTTTGAATACATGTACGCGAAGCCCGGATACCACTCACATAATACGGATTGCATAATTTTCATTTGGATGTATTTTCAAACGTCCACATGAAAACGATACATATGGTTTTGATTTGGATTTACTTTCGAGAGCGTTTTCACATTGATGCAGTTTCGCCGAAAACGCTCAGCGTCTCAGTGTGGACAGAAGGCCTAAACGCATCGAGATGTTTGCGGTTTCAAACAAAAGCGCACTAGTGTAGACAAGGACATAACAAACGAAGTTTTAAGTATATTAAATTGGGTATTATTTTAAATTTCTTGTTTTTCAGCTGTACTGGTTTCTATAATTTTCATGTGGTTTCTACAAATGTAGAGCTTGTAGAAAAGTATATTTTGGTTTACGTAATTTTAAATATATCTTTATTTTTCCTGAGTCAAATTTATTTTGTATGAATATCTTCAAAAGCTTCTACCTTCTTTCTGTCTTTACAAAGTCGCTGAAAAGCTTTTCCCAAACATTTATCTTGATTGTGCGTATTCCTGAGATGATGTCAGTAATAAGAACAAGACGCCTGTCTGTACACGTCGCTGTGCGGTCCCGTAATACGGCTAGAAAGCTGCCAAACCCAATCTGGTAACAGATGCTCAGTACAACGAACACCAAACTCGTCAGAGTCTCCACCCCAACGAGGACCCACAGCAGAGCACCAAGGGCCACTATTTCAAGGGGTGCCGTGATGATGTAAAATATGAACCTCGGCATATAGAGAATGGGAAGGGTGTCTTTAGAAATAAGGTTCGTCACGTGACCGCAGGTGATTTTAGCAAGGCGAGCCTCGCTCAAGGATAAAACCTGAAAAAAGATAGAAAATAATATTTTGCTGCATTGTGATAAGAAAATAAATCAGATAAAACAGCGAATGAAGATACTATCTTTTTATTACTAATATTGCAATTTAAGGAAACCGACAACAAACGTTTTGTCACTTTGTTGAGCTTGAAGGTTTAATTTGAAATTTAATCAATTCGTGTTGTTTTTAAAAGGAAGCTAAGGTCTTTATTATATTTATGTTTTTCCCGCGACTTTATTCAGTTAGAATGACGACAAATTTTTATCATTTTTTAGCATTCTTTTGTAAAAGCTTTACTCTCGTTGTCTATTTTTTAAGAAATATATAATTTTGTTAACAAAGTTTCAAAAGCCTTATTATTTTTCTTTGTTTGCTTTTAGTTGAAAGATTTATTCTTATATATTGTAATATATGTTAAACCGTAAAAGAAAGACATGTTTATTTGTTCACCTTTCAGTGACGTTTGTCTTACCACATACAAAGCTAAACACCTTTTAAAAATGATTTTGATTTTGTATTCAAGGTATAATGCTTAAATGATAGATTGTCAGTTCTTATTCAGGTAGTTTTGTCAGTTCTTATTAAACTGGTAGCAGATAGAATTTAATCGAAACTTTCATGATGTAAGGGCACATTGTTATTTTACAAAAGAGAAAAGAACTAAGTAACACATGCACATGCATCTCACAATCTTTTAAAAAATATTTTTAAACATCAATGGTGCTCAATTCGGTCACAAAACCAAAACTACCCAAAATCGATTAATGCTCAGAAAAGTCTTACACGGGGGGTTTTTGTTTCATTTTTGGGATTGTGAATTACGTTAGGGAAAACAAAAAAAAGTTGTTTCCGGTTACCGGCTACCTACCCTAATTTTTTTACAGCAAAAACTTCTGTTGCAACAGTGATTTTGTCTTGCAGAAAAATGTTTTCAGTGTTAATTTTGAATTTTTATATTCAACTGACTTCATTTTTAAAACATCTCTGACTAGGATCGCACAAATATCGAACATTATACGTAATGTTTTAGTAACACGCAGAGGGGGCTTCACAATCAATATTCAGCCTAGTCTGTACATGTAAAATACTAGTAATTGCTTTGAGTCCAAAAATCTGTACACCTTAAAGAAAGGTTTAATTTTACAAGGTTTTAATCCAAATAAAACAAGTTTTCTCCTTTTTCGTTCAGATCCTGGCGAACAGAAAGAGTTTATATTCCTTTAAAAGTCCGGGGTTATTTGTGGTTATTTAGTTTAGATATAAAAAGAATTTATAAGGAACACTCAAAATGTTGTATAATATCACAAAAAGTCGCGAGGCACAGTTACAATTTATATTTGGACAATTCAGAAATGGAGAAAAAAAAAGCATCACACTTGTTCAATTTGCACATCAAAGCTTTGTTTGACAGGACTTGGCGGTATCAACTTTGTATACTGTTGTAAATAAATGCTGTGCATTTAATGCTTGCAAAAAAATAAACAAACGCTTTTTACACGTTGGATATTATCAAATCTACAAGTGTGTTACAACGAGAATAATTATGCTCTGGAAAAAGTTAACTCTCAGAACGTCTACTTTTACCGCTTTGATTTTCAGTTTCAACCTTGAGATGATTGTTTTATCGTTTCGCCATATTCGGGAACACAAAAGGTTTTGTTTTAATCTTTGTTCCCCAGAAATAAAATGATTTGAAATCCACTGGATTTTATATGTTTGCACTTGTGGTTTATTCAGAGGATTTGTGAAAAGGCAGCCAATTTACACGTCTTATTTTGGGCCGATTCAAACCGAATGTTTTTAAATATATTGGGGATTTTAGCTTCAAATGCTCTTAAATCTTCTTAATATAATCATACGTATTTCTGTGTACACGCTTTTTTTATAAGAAGAATTTTATAAGAACAACAACATTATATGTGTATCTAAGAAGATACGAGCTTCGATATTTGATATACAAGTAGACAGAGTAAAAGAAAATAATGAGACAGCAATAATTGTTCTTGTAAAAATTTCCATGTGATTAACTTTAGTTGCAAACAATGTTGTAGTATCAACTATTTACCGACTCCATGATTTTGTACCTTAATGTAACTAAATAAGTTCTCGGCCCTTCCTTAGCCTCAGGTTTCTTCTTAGCATGTTTTTCGTTGTTTTTAGATGACTCTCAACCTGATGTTCTTATAAAAAAGGTTCTTATAAAAAAGAGGGTAGAATTCTAGCACTTACCTTCTGATAAACCAGGCCAGTCAATGCTGTTTTTAGATGGGTACCAATCAAGAACGATCGGTAAAAATAGTGATTATTGACAATCAATTGAATCAACGCTGTAAAACAAAGAGACAGCGCTGTACACCAAATCAAAGCAACTTTTCTAGCATGAACTAACTCATTGAGTAGAAAACTCATTAACACAGCTTGAAGTATGCGGCAAGTCGAATCGACAAGGATTGCAGACAGCAAAAAGATACAGTCTTTGAGTTTAAACAATCTGATTGCCGCCTTCCACAACTTCGGCTGTTTTCCATAAGAACAAGAGGAGCGTTTCTCTTCCTCCCAGATGTCTCTCAGGTTTTTTGTCAGAGCCTTTGACTGTTTCTGTTCAAAGGCGTGTTCTATATCCGTGTCCTCAACTGGGCGATTTTTTCCAAGAGAAATTAGTGGAGTCAACCACGAAAATGTTAACTTAGATAAAAAGCCGATATCATTGTTATCCCAATTGTAGGTGTCTCCAGGAAGCTCCGTCGGGACCTTTTCATAATGTGCCGCCATCCTTCATGGGTTAAAATTGTTAAAACATTTAGTCAGCATTAGCTGGGGGTATACTAGGCATTTTTCCCGTAAGTGGGTTGGAAATTTTAGCCAATGGAAATTTGTTTTGTAAGTGTAGCCAATGATTTCCGAGAGAAATTGCCCACGGGGAATTTCCATGGATACATCAAAAAGAGCAAAATAATAACCTATGACAGTTCCGGAGCTAAACAGCACGCAGGGAAGCCGAGATCGGCTAAACCAATCACGAAGTAAAACCCAGTAAATCTAGGAAGCCGCCCGCCAAATTAGATGTCAAGTTTTGCTGCGAGCGAGTAGCGACAATCTTGACGGGCTTCCTGTGCTCAGTTTGGCCGAGTAAGTTTGGGCATGAGGGTAATAAGCCTGTTCTGAAGCCAATTTTGTGGGCGGGCGAGCGATGAATGTTTTTGTGAACACGAAGTACATTGGTCAGCGGTATTTGTCATGAATGACTTGTCTCCATGCTTTCCAAGATACTTTCCCTAAATGTTTTGCACTTTTTTTCGACGAAAGCAAGGAAGTTACGAATATATAGGAAGAGAATTGTGATTTTATGAGTTTCAGATCTGTTATGTGCAAAGAAACTCGTGTTGTGTTTCGAAATTTGTTAGTAGCACACACAGCCGATCAGATAATCAAGTCTGCGAAAGTAGAATGAATCGACCATGGCATAGCCACAGAAACAAGCAAGTTCTCATTTGAACCACTCAGATGCAAAGAAACCGGCAAAACACATCAGTATTTTGTTGTGTTTTAATTTCTGTATTCTAATTTCATTTAATTGTTTACAAAGTCAAAGATTGCCAATCGCCTAGTAAAGCATATGAAAATCGAATGCTAGTATGGCCTATGAAAAGAAACAATGTGACATTAAAACTACTAAGATGTGAAGACACTGTTAAAATACATATTTCTTAACATTTTGCGTTATATTTTAAAAACTGAGAAAATGAAGCTATAAAAATGCAAATAGATGAAAGGCCATTGGTCAAAACTATTAATCAGATGAATGAAAAACGCCCATTAATGCCATGGGAGCCAATGCGATTCAAACGAGAATTAGTGTGATGCTTGTTTGACCAATTTTTCATGTTTCTAAAACCGAACGAAAAAAATACATGCTACACATCATGACTGTTATAATTGTCTCTGGCCTGGTATTATGAGCAGTAGTTAAAAACAGGCTAAAAATATACATTTGTAAGGAAAACAATATCTGATAGCTGCAGAATAGAATAAAAATATTAAATAGAATACATCGATGCCAGATTATTTTTGTTTAATTCTTCCCAGAGCAACTGAATAAATTTGAACAAGCTTTTGACACTGACAACACTGTTAGTCAGTTTGTACGTCTGCTCCAGCTGTTTTCACTTGTGTTTGTGAGTACGAACTTCGATCCACCTTCTACGTTTTAAGGCATTGTTTTAACAAGTTTGTATTTCATACGAAATTCAACAAGTTACTTCAACATACAACAGGAACAAAATAAGAAACTCTCGTCGTTTTTGTGTTTATAGGACCGAAAAGGCGAAATACATTTTCCTAAAATGTTATTTGTTTTGGGTATGACATTCAGACTACTAGAGCGAAACATTTGAACAGTTCCAGTTACAAGAGTTCCCTTTAAATAAAGCTTTCGCTTACAAGCAGCTTCCGTGACTTGAAATTGCTTCGAATTTCATGACAAAGATTTAAAATATTCTTGATGCCCCTTTTTCATTTGTTGCTCTTTGCTGCAGTTTTGTGTTTAAATAATGCTTTTGAACTGACGATTACATTTTCAGATTACAGTTTTGGGAAGTTGTCAAGATGTGGCTAAACCGTTTAGTTTGCATCTGCTGCCTTTAACACCAAAATAAAAAAAATGTATTTATTACAACAATTTTCACCTTTTAGTCATGTTTTTGTTATCAAAAGTGACAAATTTTTAGTAAAATAAATAGCATAAATAGCGGTCGGAAAGACATTTGTGATAATAACCGATTCCAACCAAGCTCTTTTGAGCACCGGCGTTTTGGAAACTACACCCACAAGAATGAAAAATATTGAGCTAAATGTTAGTCAGAAATGTAAAGTAAAGATGATAATACGCGATATCGAGTTGTTACCTGTCTAATCAAAGGCTATAGTTATAGCTGTTTTTACACGGAGTTCGTATCAGAAATCCACTTTTGTCTCAACCAAATGTAATACAAAATTATATTGGATTTCAGATTCCTATCTCTGGATTCGTGATTTCTTTAAATGGATTCTGGATTCCCGTGTATGGTTCCGGATCTTGGTTTCCTATGACTGGATTCCAGATAACCTGGACTGAATTCTAGATCTCCTTGACTACACTCCCTTTACTAGATCCCTGGAATGGATTCTGGATCCCCTGGAGTAGATTCCCGGATTCCTTTGACTAGATCAATTTCCTTGACTAGCCTCTGAATTTTGGATTTGTCTTCCTGAAGAAAGAATCCAAATTTAAGGCTTAAACTTTTGGAATTTAGACAGAAAGAATATTGATTTCTGGATTTAGGATTTCCTAAAATGAAGCATTTTCCTCAACAGTTTTAATATGTTTAATTCCTCCATGCAGTGTCAATGTATTTGTTGTTGTTACGACACCTTCTAGTTCTGGTATCAAAACTTTATCAGAAAGCAGGAAGTGGTTCTTCGGTTTGGAGTTCTATTTACAATCAAACGCATAACGCTTTTGTGATATTTTATAAATGTGAAAAAAGCTCAGTTTGAAACCATAAAAAGATACCAGCAGAGACTATATACGATCATATCATGTTCTTCCGTAATACATATACCGTATTTACTCCAATAAACGCCGCGGCGCTTATTAAATTTTTCATAATTTGGGTGCGGCGTTCATTCGAGGGCGGCGTTTATTTCAAATGCTGTTTGTTTTTTAAACAACCAACCGTAACTCTACTTTAAAAAGAGGAAAAATGATACAGTTCTTTGTCTGGCTGTGCCGATCACGCCTCACAGTTTTACTTGTTGCCCTTGCAAACGCGTAAGAAATCTTTAAACTGCCTTTCAAACTTTAAACTTATAGTTTTAAACAACTCTGGTCTACGCTTGTAAAAAGTGAACGTCATAAATTTGATGTTTTAGTTTGTTGTCTGTGCCAGGGTGCGGCGTTTATTCGAGGGCGGCGTTTATTAATATTTTGGCTCTCAGGTGCGGTGTTTATTCGAGGGCAGCATTTAATCAAGGGCGGCGTTTATTCGAATAAATACGGTACTTGAAATTCTTGTTGAATCTGTGCTCAAAATTCTTATTAAATATGTGATATGTTGTATTTATGGAATCCATGAATTTGTCAGTTGGGATTTTCCTTGAAATCCACATGCTTTTTAAGGCCAAATCTGCCAATCCATAAACCTATTCACCTCCCCCATTAATGAGATAAAGTGCTGGGGTTTTATTAGGAAGTGAAGTACTCATGAATGGAAAAATATGCTTTTTAAAAGGGTAAAAATGAAGAAAGCTGCACTGTCTTGTAAACAATTTTGGTCAGAAAACACAACAACTCACGTGCTTGTTGATTTTGTCTGCTTTTTTACCACAAAGGAGATGGGCTGTCTAGACTGCTTCTGCGAAACGAATTAGTAATATAATGCACTTGAATGGGTTGTCCTAAACACATTTGGCTAAAACAAATTAAGAGAAATAAAAGGCCCTTTAGGGACTTGTGGCTACTCCAATTTTGTAGTTAAGAAAACCTTAATCTAGTTTAGAAGGTTTTTTATAGTCACATCACTCATAAATGTACGTGGGGGATTGGGAAGTTTACTGACTGACAGTTGATTGATTCCGAACGATGTTTCTATGTTCTGTGGGCTTCCCATGTTATTTGGTAACTTGACTAGGCTTCCTGTTGTAGTGTTACTGACACACTTACGTGGACAATGACATAGTGGCTACCGTCTATCGATGCAGTACTTAGCCACAAAAACAATGTTAAGTGGTTAATAAATATATTTAATAACAAAAGTCAGTTGTGGTGTGAAAAAGAATCATAAATAATATTTATAACCTTGTGTAAATTAGGGTGCACTGTAATTTTTGAAGCTGGCTAGAACACTGAAATTATCCTTAAAAAGTGTACCAAGTAAGTGCCCATGCTTAAGAAAGTGCCCACCCCCAAACTTTTTCAAAACTTTTTGCACCAGGAAGGTGGGTGCTTCCTCGGTCAAATATGGTATTATCATTTGATATGACCCATCATATCACACCCAACTTGCATAATGCAGTTGCTTTCATTGCTAATGCTACGCACATCATTTAATCTGTCTTGGCTGAAAAGAGCAGAGTTTTGCATAAACATTGAGCCGAACAATGCAGCAACACAGTACCATGCTCTTGGGAGAGCTCTACTTTTGATTTGACCAAGAGATTTTTTTATGACTTTCTAGGTGGTTAAGGAAGAAATGTTCTGATGCACGGGCAAAAGCAGCAAAGAAGAAAAAGCCAAAAAAATATAAGAAGAAAGAACCGTTACCTCTAAATTCAGATCAAATTAGGTATAAAACGGTAATTAACTGTCTTCCTTTTGTATATCAATGTATGTTGGTCAGTAGTACGAAATGAAGAATAAATAGTGGTCAGAAAAAATTGGTGTATGCCCCGAGTGGGAATCGAACCCACGTCTCCCTGTATTCTAGTCAGGAGTTCTAACCACTGCACCATCAGGGACCACCACACTGGTAACATAGTAGTTTTATGATAAGTTGAGTTGGTTACACTTAGTACGTGAAATGCAAGTGTGGCCTAATACTACTGTTGTGTGTTCACCTCATATAACTATAAGGCTCAGATCAACTGAATAATACCAATGTCTTCCTTTTGTTTACATTTATTCACTGTTTTAACATTGCATTGTCTTCCTTTAAAACATTCTAGCAAACAC
>JAOCPT020383442.1:0-13306 GCA_026546935.2 Palythoa grandiflora | reverse complement strand
ACCAGTTCTATTGTTTTGTTTGAGTTATGTAAGGAGAAGTTGGAGGTTGATAATTTGCCTGGGGCTGTAAGGGTTAACCTAAAAAACTGGACCATTATTTCTTAATCTTTAAGATATTTACTGTTTAATTTAAGGTCATAATTCCGCCTAGTTAAAGTTTTTTGTGAAAAATATAGGTAAAATTAGTAGATGTAATATTTAAAAACTAAACGTTTTCGATCATACAGATCATCTTCGGAGTTAAAAACTGAATAAAAATTGCCGCGTCTTTGTTAAAATATAAAACTTAGCATAAATTAATGTCTAATTTAAGTTTTAGTGTTACTTACATTTGAGGCTTTTAGAATTTCTGAAAGCGAATTCTTAGAAAATTTTCTCCTCTCTTTTCCACAATTTGATGGCTTTGAGAACGAGCAAGGATCGAGATGCAGCAAAGTAATTAATTATATATTATTACATCTCCAGGAACAAAAAGGCGCTAGATGGGTGGCGAGATCAAACACGAAAACTCGTTCACAAAAAGGATTATTTAGCCAGAGTTCACGGAGCTTCTCATGGTAAAAATTTCTTTTCCTGTTTGATATTTGCCTTACTCAGTAAGTCGGTCAGAGTAAACAAAAGAAAGGAGAGTAACTGATGTCTCTGCTACAGTTGCAGTTGAAGTTCGAGCACCATTTGGCACAGAGAAGAGTGCGGTCGAAGACGAGAAAAATAAGGTATTTGTTCTTGTTGTAGGTTAGATCGAATTTTCCTTAAGATGCATAGGAAGAGAAAAAGTTAGTAGCTTGCATGTAGCTTCGAAATTCCAATGAAGGAAATGTTTTGCAAAATTACACTTCATTATTTACCTGTCAACGTATAGATATAATGCGCCTAGCGTATAGCCGGACATTTACCCAATGCTCCATTAAAAAGAACCTATTTTAAAGGAGATTGTCACGGTTCTGCTCATGCTCCTGAAATCTGAATTTTTAAAATCCGTTACGGCCTGGAACTAATGAAGATTGTTAAAATTTACGTTGAGAAAATAATGTATCTCTCTCTTTTACATCAACTGTCAAGAATAAACTTTTTTTGTTTTATAAGGTATCATATTTTTCACTTGCATTATTTTACTGCATTTCTGCTTAAAATCTTATATGATCCAAGGATGTTTGCATCGAATTTGATTCAATATGGTTGACTAAGCGTTTTGAAGCCGGAGAGATTTGAAGAGGAGATCCAAAACTTTATGGTATTTGTGCCACTGGGCCACCAACGTATTTAGTTATCTTCATGAATCCATGAGACTTGAAATTTTTGAAGTCTTTTGGAATTTTCTCAACACAGACTTCGCTGCTCATCTATTAGCCTTCGAAATGTAGCCAAAGTTGTTGTAGCATTGTTGGCGACGAAGTTTTTTTTCCCACGAACCACACATATTCTTGCTTGGCAATTGTAGAAAATCAGTGTCATAAGAAATAAAGATCATTCAGCGACTTTAATGCTCACAATTCGTTGTTGTTGTAGCAGCGAGTGAGCCTGAATCGAACAAGCTGAGACAGCATTTATAATCAACAAAAGAGGTGGCCATGCAGAGAGGAGTTTTGTGTGAGCCGCATCCTGGTTAACACGCAATGGCTCGCAAATGACTTTCTGCGCAGTTCATAAAGATATTTGTAGCATTTTTTTCCAACAAATATACTCTAAATGCGAGAAAACAGATGAAAGAACGAGATATTGTTCTGAAGTATTTGGAATGCGTTGAAACACAAAGCCCAAGTTTCTCAAATAAAAACGCTATTGTCTGTATTCAAGTTTACCAAATACATGTTAGATTATTTAATTGTCGCCTTTGTTACAAGTTTCTGACACGCACATGTAATATTTTTGTGCTTTTGGCCACAACTGCTTGTAATTATATTAATTCTTGATTGTACATTTGCCGCTTCGTGGTTGTTTGACTGAATAAATCGAAGACTCTGCTTTAACACTTTACGTCGCCATGAACGAGGCACAAAAACAGGTACCGAAGTGAAAAAGAGTAGAAAGCACGGCACGTACAAGCAAACTCGTCGAGAGGACGGGATTTCTAGCAAAAGTTGTTCATTCGACAACGAGTTTGCTGGTAAATGCGCGGGTGCTCTTGAAATCTTGTACTTGTACTCGTAGTCCGATCTAAAGGTCTCAGTGTCATTTTCATTGACTTGTTTTCATTTGAGTGTGTTTCTGTTTGATTGTCAGTGATAGGTAAGCAGTATAGTTTTTCTAGATAAAACCCTTAAATAACAAAATTTGCTTGTTATGCGTTCCTAAAAACTAAAAATGTCACAAAAAGCCGCTAATTTTTTCCTTAATTTTTGTCACAAGCCGGCAAGGATGTCTAAACTCTTAAAAATGAATTGTGAAAAAAATGTTGCTTTGTTATAGAAGTTTACCCACTACACCAAGAAGTTGAAGGACATCATGACTGATCCAGATAAGGAAGCCCCAAGAAGGTTGGTGCAAGTCCCAAACTGTTTATACAGAGAAACTTACTGACGGAGAGACATCTACAGTGGAATCCATTTTACTTTGTTTTTATTGTGAATTCTTATAAATTGTTTCGAGGTTTTATATTTATTTAATAATAATGATAATAATAATAATAATAATAATGATAATAATAATAATTTAATCTTATATAGCGCAGCAAACCATAGGTAGATGCTCTTGCGCGCTTTACAAAAATTCATAAAATTAGAAATAAAGTTGGTATAAAACGAATGATCAAAATACAAAATAATGACTTTGAAAATACTAAAATTGGATCTAAATAGGTATTAATTGATTAAAAAATTTTGAGGTCAAATGCGATCTTAAAAAAAGATGAGTTTTGAGAAGTTTCTTAAAAGAGTTAATAGTAGTAGCAGAGGAACCCTAAAATAGCCCTCTTTTCTTGGTATTTAGCCCTAAAAATCCCCATTTTTTTAGACAAAAAGCCCCTAATTTACTCTAACGATTGTTACAAGCCGGTCAGAACGCCTGCTATTTGCAAAGCTAAACCTTTTTGTAGGCCCGGTGATTCATTGGAGCCATTACTTATCTCCGGTTCATGTAATGTTAAATAAGTGAGAGATCTTCTTTGACTCCCTCTGGCCATGGATAACATAGCGCCTAGCAGAAGCTGGTACTCATTTATACGGGTGAGGTTTCTTGTCCACGGACTCGACACGATGAGGGGAGGGGGGTGTTTCACTCATGACCCTAGAGGTTATATTTTGAAATATGTCTCCGCAACTACAATCATGATAACCGAACAGTTGGTTGCCAAGCATTCTCATTTTTTCCACGTCGCAATTGTTTTAGGGCCCTTCTTGACCGCGAGCTTGAGATTAGAATTAAGAAGCACGTTGAAAAACTGAAGGATCACCGAAGGAAAACGTATGATAACATCTCAGACGAACTGGAATCCGCAAGAAAGAACATGGAAATGGTGAGACTATGCCGACAGCAGTTTTCAAAAAATTACGAACATTATTGACAATAAAACAGAATATTTTGGAACTTATTTTTCACCTCCTTTTTCTTTTTCATCAGCATCATCATCATCACCATCATCACCATCACATCATCATCATATCATTTTCGCCGTCATTGTCACCACCGTCACGTCGTCATCACCATCATCTTCATGACCTTAATTATCACCATCATCTTCATCATCACCATTATCATCGTCATCACTATCATCATCATCATCACCATCATCACCACCATCATCACCACTATCATATCATTGCCACCATCATCGTCACCACCATCACGTCGTTATCACCATCATCATTACCATCACATCACCATCATTATATCATTGTCACCATCATTGTCACCGCCATCACGTCGTTATCACCATCATCATCACCATCACATCACCATCATTATATCATTGTCACCATCATCGTTACCACCATCACGTCGTTATCACCATCATCATTACCATCGCATCACCATCATTAATTAATTAATTAGGAGTGTTCATTTAATTTCCCTCATCGATTTACTTTGTGTTTGCAGGCCCAGTCGTTCCAGCGCGAACTAGAGGAGAGAAAGGAGCTTGAGTATAGACTTCGAGCTTTCACTGGGGATGATATCACTTTGGCTAGACGAACTAAAACTCATCGACCAAAGAAAGCCCCGCGATAATTTGTAGAAAATGTCACAAAATTTAAAAGTTACGAAAAAATCCCTTGTGTAGCAACGGCTGTTTATTCTACACAGTTGATTAAATATGGGGCAGTTTATTTTGGGAGTTGGAAATTATTTGCAAAGATTACAAAACGTTTTCCTTTAAATATCGTAGAAATTTTATATATTGCGTTGGAGCTGTAAATACTTTTCAGTAAAATTTAGCATTTAGATGTAATAACTTTACTTTAAAGAGTTTTATTGTACTTTGAAAGGGTTTTATTTTACTATGTTTCTTTGTTTAAAAAACATTTACGATTATAATAAAAGTGACAGGTCTGTGAGGCCTGGTATATGAAATTATGAATGCGTGCCCCACTTGACCTCGCTGATTATTTAGCACAGTATGCGCGCTTTTAAAGAGATTTTTTAAAAACAAATATTAGAAAACATAATTTTTAAACAGTCAGCACCAACAAGTTTTGCACAGTTTCAATTTTTTTCGACTGACTTCAATATAAAAAACGTTAGTTAATTAACATTTCGCCAAATCAATGTAAAATTACTTCCACTGCAAATAATATATTGTATATTTAACGAATATTACACGAATGCGAGTTGGATTTAGGTGATAGATGGCTGGCGAGGCGCGAAGCGGCGATTAAGCTATTTTCACCTCGTATCTAACAAGACGTGAGTCGAATAAATGTTTTATTAAATCTCATTCAATTCTGATGCTTAGGAACTACATAAATTTTGTTTCACTTTTACCAAACGACCGGAAAATGATATTTCCATATAAGGTCATACGGTATGACCTGATAACGGAGGTTGAGTGAACCAATCAGCACGCTAGAAACGCAGTATTAGAGGATGAAAATTTAATAACATCAATATATATATAAAATACATAGTAGTTATGCAACGCTTTCGTACCGCGGAATATGCCACGCGTCACTTATATTTTCCGTATACATACGAGCCTTTAGGCCAGTGTGTATACGAAGAAAATAAAAGTGGCATTTTCCGCGGTACCTTACGAGAAAGCGTTGCATAACTAATTTATCCCATGCCAACATCTTCGAAATTTCTGCGAAAATTGCCGGAGATTTATGAAAATATATGCAATTTCTGGAAACATTCGGAAATCTTTGGAAATTTTCGAAAACGGTTGAAAATTGTTGCTAAGGCATTTTTACGATTTTTAAAAATTTTTGGAAAATCTTCGGAGATATTCGGAAGTGTTCGGAAATTTTCGGAAATCTTCGAAAATTTTTTGAGAATCTTCAAAAATAGTTAGAAAACGTTTTTAAGGCATTTTTAGGACTTTTCAAAATTTTCGGAAATCTTTGAAAGTATTCGGAAATCTCCGGAAATCTTCAGAAAACTTTGGGTTTAAAAATTTTCGGGAAATCTTCGGATGTGTTCGGAAATAGTCGGAAATGATCGGAAATAATCGGAATTATTTTGAAACTTTCGTAAGAGTTGATAATTGTAATTAGTAAATTACTAATTAGACTTGAGTCCATGTTATAGAACATAATCGTGTTGTGCAAGTAATGACAGGAAGGTCGAGTCAATACTACCCGTTGCATACCGCATAATACGCAATGGCAATACTGTCCTCTGTTTGACTGTATTTTTCAAGGCATGGGATAAATACTTATATTATATTATTATTCAATAAGTACAAAATTGTATTATAAAAAAGGTAGTTTATAAATTGTAAATGTACATTAGCGTGAATGGAAATATAAATTAATAAAAGGCAGTTGTATATATCTTTTTTAAGTATAATTTTTTATCCTGATTTACTTTCCATGTAAAATGGAAAAACAAAAATTGGTAAGGATTTCAAGTTAAATTTACCAATACAGTACTTTTAAAATGGCAATGATTTTTGTTGATAGGTATTAATGATTAATTTAAAATACTTGGCACAAAAATTGTTGGATTTATTTGTCATTTTATCTGAAAATTGCAAATTCTAATACAAAGTTTGATTATAAATGTTTAAATTACTCACTTAGCACTTTAGCCCAGAAAATAAATTTGCTACTGATACTATAATCAACAGATTGCGGTTCAATTTAAAAAATTTCATTTCAACTCAGTCTTACACAATTTTGTGGCTTTTACACATATTTTGCAGCAGAGCAGGGACCACAAAGCACATTGAAAAGTAATGGGAGCTGGTATTAGAAAATCAGCCACACTGAAAAATAGACCAGTTTTGATTTCTTAGTTGCCCCTGGCCACAATGACAACAGATTCAATTTGTGCAGCCTTAGCCTTGTTTTAGTTTTAAATATTAAAAAATACTAGTGAGAGAGAGCCAGAAGTCACACCTCCTACAATAAACACAGTTGTAAATAGTGTAAAACTACATTCGCATTTAGGAATATATAACTTCATGTTGAGGCTAAGGCTGTACCAATGAATCCGTTGTCATAGGAAGTCAGTGGCAATTTAGAATTCAAAACTGGTCTATTGCTATAAAAAGAGAGTATTAATTTATGACTAGTCTATCACCTAACATTGCACATTTCACATATCTGTAAAAAATGAGCCCCCATTCTGTGGTCCCTGTACAATACAAATTTAGCCACAATATAACCAAGGTTTCTTCTACACTTTACATTCACAGGCCAAGAAAACCTACTGTTTTGTAATATTTACATGATGAGGCAAACTAATCATGTATGGAATCTAACAAAAAATTTTATGAAATATACTGAGGGCGAATTGCTCCATGCTGATCAGTTCACAGGAGGGCATTTCTCCTGGTCCAGGGGGGAAATTACTCAAGTTTTGTTGGTTGATTGCATAGCAACAAAAATTTTGTTGTTATGTGAGCAACAATGGTTTGTTGTTTTGCAGAAGTGGATCATTTATGGAAGCAATTTTGCCCTCTTCCATAAAAAAAATTGCATAAACATTGTAAAATTAAATATTAATTCACTTGTGTTTTCAAGGTTTCCAAATAACTCTTGTCCATTTTTTATTTGGGCAAAAGGAAACTTTGAAAACATTTGTGAGTTAAATTTTAATTTTACTTGACCCATGCGATAATACATACATACATACATACATACATACATATATTATATGTAAATACATCCATCTATACATACATAAAATTTCTATTCTAACTGCAGGTTCTGAAGTCTTCAATCATTGCTCATAGCTACCTTATGAACTGTCCATTTGCTATGACCAAAAAATATTTTCAACACCAATAATTTAGCTTAAAAAATTTCAACCTCTCAATTTTGCAGCTTGCACTGGCTGTATTATTAATTTCTAATTTTCCAAATTCTTCACTTTCAATGCGTAACTTATGTTAATAACTGTCATAATAAAGATTTACTTATGTATTCATTGAACCTGAAGATGACTTAAAGAGTCGAAAACGTTTGTTTTGAAACTTTTAAACTTTTAAACTTTATACCATTTTAATATAAAGATTTACTTCTTGTTTTAAAGAGTCCCAACAGAAACACTACACTAACCCGGATGATTTGAATATACAATCTACTATCACTCCTGGGTTCAAACCATTCACTGTTTCACTCAGAAACTATTGAAAAAATGTCAGCACTTTTCAAGATCTGAACTTTATAAACCATGAAAACAACTGCCAATAAAAACAAAACAATAATTTGTCCTAGCTTGGTGTTCAAAGGCTTGTTGATTTAAATACATAATTTTGAACTTTTCACATATTTGTGGCAGCCAGTTAATATTATAGGTCACTTTTTAACTGTTAACAACAATAATTTAGTTCTCAAATAAGTGCTGCCACTGATTATGCACCCTCATTTAATAAGTGCTGTATGTGGAACAAAAAAATTAATTAAAGCACCACTCTCAAATAGGTGCTGCATTATGAATGTGGTGTTTTGCTTTTCCAGTAAAAAAAAGTAAAAATATCCCAAAAAATAAAACTAAAAATATCCCATAAATAATGTGATATCAAAACAGAATTGGAAATTTTCTTGCATTTAAAGCAATATTTTCAGTTCAAAGCATTCATATTTTACTGCTTGCCCTTGAAGTTTTCTTTTCAGAATTCTTGCAATGTGTAGTTCTGTTGTGAATTCCATGACTTAGGTGGCACACAAAAGATTTTGTTGTCACATTCAATTTTAAATATGCATTGCAGATTGAATACAGTATTTCCTCGAATAAATGCTGCGGCATTTATTAAATGTTTCATGATTTGGGTGTGGCATTTATTCGAGGGCGACGTTTATTTGAGGGCAGTGTTTATTTAAAATGCTGTTTATTTTCTTAAACAACTGACCATAACTTTACTATAAAAAGTAGAAAAAATGATACATTTCTTCACCTGGCTGTACTGATCATGCTTTACAGTTTTAAACTACAACTTGTTGTGCTCGTAAATGCATAAGAAATAAGATAAATTTGATGTTTCAGTTTGTTGTATGTTCCAGGGTGCTGCGTTAATTCGAGGGTGGCATTTATTTATATTTTGGCTCTCAGGTGCAGCGTTTATTTGAGGGTGGTATTTATTCGAGGAAATACGGTAAGTCCTACATCTGAAACACAAAATCACATAAGGCCATCCACACTTTTTTGTGTTTACAGTCATCTAACTGACCAAAAAATTTTGAAATTTGCCAACAAAAAATAGAAACAGTTATTAACATATGTAAATAACATGCTGATGCAACGCAAGGCTCTAAAGTTCAATACTATGGACTTCCACAGAAAAAATTTTTTTTAACGGGGTTTAATACAATTTATAACTGAACAATACTATATATAATTCATTTCATTTCCATTTCACGTGTGGGGCAACTGAACCCATCCGGTCTGCACACTGACGCATGTGAACCAGTTGTCTTATGTTTCAAATCAGCATTTACACAACAAGGCAATAAATTCACGATAAAGAAAAAACACTATAGGTTAAATAAAGCAACATATCATAGATATTATGCAAGCAAGACTAATTAGCTATTTTTTGTTAATTTTTTTTACCAGACTGACCAATCATATATTTTTTTGCTCAAAAACAACTGTAAACATAAAAAAGTATGGATGGCCTAGTAAGAGCTGTGACACTTATTGGAGTAAGCATAATGCCTGTTTTAAAAAAGTATGAAAAAAAAAAGTATTAAATAGACAAAATTTTCATCCTGTCTCAAGCAACAACTTCTTCAGTTAATATGAAGCTAAGAGTCTTTGTGATGTTCTTCTTCATAATTCTCCCCCAGAGTCTTGGCAAACATCAGAACTACTGTTATATTACCAACAAGAACCAGTGACATGAGACCCAAGCTATTGGATAATGTAACAGTGTGTAAATGTTCCAGTATCTGTCTTCGCCCTTCCATATCAAGCATAACTGCTGTGAATTCATCTCCAGCTCCAATGGCGCAAAGGATATGTAGAAAATGATGACTCTGACCAAAGAAATCGAATACTTTAGGGATCCAACGCTCTGGCAGTCTGTAAGCGTTGGAAAACGCTGCAATTGCAAAACACCACACCTGCCTCAAAAAATATGGCTTCGATATTGCGTGACATTCAAATTGGCTCGAACATGTGGCCAGCCGCCAAGTGTATGGAAGAGTGTTGAAGATCCAGGTCAAAGCAAAGGACACTGTCCGAATTAAATGCTTGAAACGTCGCCAGCGATGTCTGGAAGCACAACACATTGCGGTAGTCACGAAGGCTAGGCTGGCGGAAATTCCGAGGAATAAATCCGATCTGGTCAAGATTGCAAGACTCGAACGTTCCGGTCGGGAATAAAAGAAGAAAACTTGTCCTGCAGCAAAAGTATACGTACTTATGGCGGCGTAATCAAAGAAAAAGCATATATGACGAATTCTTGGTGACATACTGTTGAACAAGTGGGCGCCAGAGCTCATCACAAACATTGCTGAGACAGCAATGGCGAAAGCTAACAACGGATAAACAAACGCATCTTCCAGTGGATTATGCACGTGCAAGAAAACTCTGCAATAACATAAGTTAAATAATATTGTTGCTAAAACGTGGCTCCAAACATTGATGGTTTCATTCGAGTAAGTAAATAAACTCACAAGACATTCTCGTGCTAAAAGATACGGCTTTCGGTAACCAGAGAGAATGAAAGGTTCACGAAACTCCATGGGCACCTCCTCAATTCCTAGGTTAAACTTGTCTTGTGTCTTCTCCAGTGAAAAATTAGAAACTTCATTCGGTTCGTGATGCTTTCCGTTATTATTTTGTAAACCACGAGACAACAATTTCCGGGGAGCCATGGAGAAGGACAGAAGTATTATAATAGGAATACACAAGAATACACAACGCCAGCCACAATCTTCAAGCACAAATCAAATGAGCAACTGGTGACGAATCTAATCAGCCTCGCTTTGACAACGCTATAATTGGCAATCCGGCAAGCGATTACCTTGATTATAAATCTATGAAGGGTTCACATTGCTGCAGTTTTGCATTTTGGAACATTTTTCTTGCGGTTCGGTGAAAAATTTTATTCTAAGTTGCGGTATTGCGGTTTTATAAAATAGTTTGGGTGGTACTACGTTCATTTCGATTGGTCAAAAAGTGCGTTTTCATAGCGCTATGAAGCACGAAGATGTGTTGCGCTCCAACAGGTTGAAATCTTTAATTTTGTACTTTCATAGCACATCGTGCTTCGTTGACCCTTCGTAGATTTGTTTAAAGAAGTAAAACATTTCTCCGTTCCTTCATAGTCTGGTGAAAACCGAGGCAAAGTTTGTGAACTGGGAAATACATACAAGCCGACATATCGCCATACTTTCAGTTACTATCTTACTGGTAGTAGTTAGTATATATGCGTTATTGAACAAGTGAGAGGTTAAGATGGCTGGATATTGGACAAGTTATTTTTTTTTTGCGCTATTATGGACCGAGACGAATCGAGAGGGTCCATGAAAGTGCAAAAAAAGAACGAGGCCAATATCTAACCATCTTGTCTGAACAAGCTTGTTCAATAAAGGATTTATTATATGGCCAAAGGATTTCACCTTGCTACTGTTTTCGGTAGACAAAAAAGCTTCCATGTCTTCATATCACTTTGCGTTTTAATTTTTGTATTTGTCAGTTTTTGTTGACGTGTAAATTTTGGATATTGTGTAGAATATTTTATTCAATGTTTTACTCTTTTATTTGAAATTTTAACTTCGTTATAGCTTACTTTGTTTGTTAATCGAGTTTATCGAAGGTTTTCATATTTTTTATATTATTTTATGCAAACACGTTTTAAAATTGATAACAAGCTGGTTAAGTTTCACGTCGATTTCTGTAATTATGAAAAAAGATAAAAACTTAGAATGGTCACAAAACAAGTTAATTGGTGTGGTTAAGTTAACACTTTACGTCACAGTGACGTCACCATGACATCATAAATGTCAAATTAGCCGCTGTACATAACTCTCCAGCATTAAACCATTTTAACCCAAATTTGGCACAAGTATTGGTATTCACACGATAAATAAGTTGACTATTTTTATGGTAAGTTTACCTCAAAATGACGTCATTATAACGTAATTTTTTAAAATTGTTTTTTGCAGGAATATACGTTACATTTAGTGAAAAAGTGTTTGTATTATATTTTGTACAACAATAAAAAATTTCTACTCATCCCGTCTTCAAATAGTGTCAGAAAAGTCTTTATCTAAATTTTTCATCATCGTCTCGTCATTGACTTGAACAGATATAAAATAATTAGATAGCTGTTTTAGGGTGATATATCAAACATATTACTTGAATAAAAACTATAACAACGCTTGAAAACTTAAATTAAAATAAAAAAAAATACCATCAGCAGTAAGGGAGGACATTCCAATCAACAAATTTTGACGCAAACATAAAGTCAAATAAATTTTAGCAAAAGTCACAAAGTTTTGCCGCCTTCATTACTACTGAAGACGTCAAATTTTGTTTTTTACAAAGTATTATGTCAATATGTCTTTTATCTTTAGTGAATCCTCAATGAATGGCTTATTTGGTATTACGGTCTTATGACGTTATTGCCGTATATACTGACGTTATAGATGTCTGAAATACATAAAATAATCTAAAGTGTCACACTTACAACTAAAGCATATAGTGAGAACTTTACTTTTTTATAGTTTCTGGGATTTAGAACCACATTAAAATGGAAATATACATGCATTCTGTTATCAATGACGTCATCTCCATCTTGATGACGTCACATCTCCAACATTAAATTTGAGCATCTAGAATTAAAGCTCGTTATCAGAACTCTTTTTCTTAAATTCTGACTTCCAGACTGCTATTCTTTGAAGACAAATTTTGTTTTTTCTTTTGATGACGTCATCGCATTTTTGATGAAGATCTCTTTTAATAAAAAAGGATGATAAGAAACAAGTAAATAAGAAAACTAAAAACAGATAATGTATGCATGCGACGAAACAAAAATATATTGAAACAGTCATCCTTTAAAGAGACAATGATAATTATACAAATTCTGCAATGACAAATATATTTGCAGCATATGCGCTAGGTAAGAATTAGGGTAATAATGTAGGCAACAATAAGGTTTAGAGTGAAGCCAAAAAACTTTCGTGTTTGTTTCAGAATTTTGATTTACTTAATTAGGTATTTGTTTGTTGGGGGTACTCGTTATAGTAAATTTAGGATTTTCATATATCAAAAAGTTATGAGCGTGTGGAGTAAATTGGCACCTTACATCCTTAGTTTCCTGAAAGAGTGTTTATTATTGCTTTCTTCACATTCTGCTTTACCAATCAGGTATACATATATTCAATCGATATTCTAAATTTAAAATCTAAATGATAAGTTGTCAAATGGGTTTTCCTTTTACTGCTACCGTCCATATGATAATTTATCTTTTGCTTTTAATAACTACACTATGCACAGTCGGCAAAAGTTGGACACTGGAAAAAGGATGATTTACGTTTCGTACAAAAGTCCTTCTTCAGGGTAAAGTTTGGGAAAGATAGGTGGAGAGGTAGTTATACAGTACAGCGCAGAATAATGACACAATAAGCTAAGTAAGTGGGTAACAAAGAAAACAAATAATTACCTAAGTAAATGGGTAATAACGGCGGCGTGGTTGGCGCAGTGGTAAGATCTCTGCCTTCTAACCACAAGGTCCCGGGTTCAAACCCCGGCTCAG
>JAOCPT020382554.1:0-13307 GCA_026546935.2 Palythoa grandiflora | reverse complement strand
ACAATATCTTTGAGTTTCAACTGCTAAAGAATGATTGCTTGTTCTAAATTTAGCATAACTACTTTTTATATTACAAGTCAGAAGGATATCAAGGTAGTCTTCTGCCTCAAACGTTTGTTTAAATTTTCTGTAAAAATCTAATTTGGTAGTTGCAGCAGTAGTAGTAGTTATAGTACTAATAGTAGTAGTAATAGTAATAGTAATAGTAGTAGTAGTAGTAGTAGTAGTAATAGTAGTAGTAGTAGTAGTAGTAGTAGTAGAAGTAATAGTAGTAGTAAAAGTAGTGGTAGTGTAGTAGTAGTAATAGTAGCAGTAGTAGTAGTAGTAGTAGTAGTAGTAGTAGTAGTAGTAATAGTGGTAGTAGTAATAGTAATAGTAAAAGTAGTAGTGGTAGTTGTAGTGGTAGTAGTAGCAGTAGCATTAGTAATTTTAATAGTAATATTTCTTCTTGGTAAATTTTTATCCATAAATTTCCTAATTCCTTCGTAATAGACAAAGGTCGTCCTCTTTAAAAGTTCTTATCTTTAAATTTATCAGTTTGATAATCTTACATTATTCTTTACTCTTGGAGCGATCGAAGCAGTATGTTATAGTTTTTGATTTGCATGCATACAGAGTTGCCGAGATTCAAGTCATTCAAAGCACTGACAAACTACACTTTGATTTGCTACTTTGGAACGTTTCTTTGCGTTTTTCTCTTCTCTACGAAGGTCTTCTAAACTTTTAATTGTTTTCAAAACACCTTTTTAAGACTTATACTTCGGAAGCAGTATTATTTTATGCATAAAATGTTGTGTATAAACGTTAAATTGTTGTTCAGCTTCGACAGTAGAACGTTAAATTTGGCTTAGCAGGCAGATTGAAAGAACGACTGCAAGGAGGGTATCCAATCAAGAGAATGTCCTTTGAATGGGATTTCATTTATATTTTGTTAATAGGCTACCAAAGGGAGCTGAACTACCGCCGAAATGACAAATCCTTTAGTGCCTTTGGTAACTCAAGACCAGGAAGCACATGGTAAAGAACTTATCAATTTCTCGTTTGTCTCTAAAGATAGAACGTGCAAGAGCGTGTATGTATTTTGCTGTCTGGTTAAATTACATAATTCCTCATCGTGATCGGCGACACATAAGGCCAACACCAATGGCATTCCTAAAGCCATTGACGTTTTTCTCTCTGTTTGTTTCAGTAGCAGTGAGGCTTTTTACGTGACGGGGCTGCTATCCCCGTATATAAACGTTTTCCTTCCTCATCCGGCCAGGCTTAGGACCGGCAAACAGAGTGAATTTATACCTAGCTGAATTAGGTTGTCACTAAAGAACCAAGGAGATTAGAATTTCTTACTCAATGTCCCCCAGCGTTTTTTTAAGTAGTAAAACAAGAAACGCACTAACATTTTTTGATGAATAAAAAGCTTATTGGGAACTGTATGCCCTTAGTTCGTTTTTCGCAATGTCACAAATAAGAAACAAAAGCGACAAATGAACCATTGGTTCTTTTATGTAGTAATACACGGCGTTTTGTTACATGTAGGTTGACTGCGTTTGTGATGCGCGTGTTCTGTGCAGCTCAAAAGTTTCCCGCTGTGCAGATCGACCCGCGGCTCGTGTGTGAATCTGTTGGTTGGCTGACCGCAAATCAAAGGGCAGATGGAGCTTTCCCAGAAAACCATTGGGTCATACATCGCGAGATGATCGGCGGGATGCAAGGTGACGTGGGAATGACCGCTTTTGTGTTGATCTCTCTGCTGGAATGCCAGTGCTCAAACTTGGTAAGTTGGTCATGTATAAAAATATTGTTAAAGATCGAAATTAAATGTTGAAAACTATTATGTATTTGAACTGCTGTAGGCTTAGTGAAAAGAAAGAGCTCGATAGAGGTACGCTATCTTAGAACCATTTCTTAAGTAGCGACTGTTTGCTCGGTCACTAAAGATATCTCAAAATTTAAAAAGGGGATTTTCATTTACCATTTTTCCCAGCACCCCTGCAATCTTGAATACGAGGTTTCTGACGCTTTTTTATTTTGAAATGAAGAATAGAGCCATGTAGAAAGTTATCATGCATTACATTGGAATCGTGTATGAATATTATGGATGAAGTCGAAGGCAAGAGTTTAGTATATGCTATTACTAAATTCCAGATTTACACTACTTCTGGACCACTGTTACAACATCAGTAGCAATACTATTTTAAAAGGAAGGGAATGAATAAGTGAATTAGTGAGAGAAATTTGCTTGCTTATGAAGATATGGTCGATTTTCAAAATTTACCAATGAGGTTAACGCGGTTTATAACAATTATAGCACTGTCCCACACTCCACGCCGTTGACCTGCCTACCTCGTACTCGGACCATTACTTAGGCAAGAGGCACAATAAAAGACTAGGAAAAAATATTGCTAACATTATTATTATTTCGTTATGCAGGATACAAGTTCTGCTGTGACCAGAGCAACTGTTTTTCTCGAGAACCAACTGAACAACGTTAACCAGCCTTACATCCTCTCCATCGTTGCTTATGCACTCAGTCTTGCCAGCAGTCCTCAAAGACGTAATGCAAACGAAAAGCTTTCAAGATTGGCTTTATACGATCAAGGTATTGCTGCATTTTTGTGTAAACCATATCAAACGGAGCTCGAAGACTTTTAGATACATATATTACTTCCCAAACACCTAAGGTAATTGCTAAGTAGTAAAAATAAAGACATACAGCTACTGTGGCGGATATACAACCATATATCAGTTACTTGCACACACACTTTCAACATACCTGCAGACGTTTCGAAAAAATTATAAATACATATTTTTTTAAAAATTTCACTATGATAAGATTTTCATTTTTATGAATTTTAATGTTTTAAGGCAAAAAGACTCGCCATTGGAACGCTGGTGGCCGTGCTCTCAACATAGAAACCGCTGGATACGCACTGCTGACTCAAATGGCTTTAGGAAAGCAAAGGTACGCTGGCCCAATTGTCAGCTGGCTCACAGAACAAAGGAACACAAAAGGTGGATTCCACTCAACTCAGGTAAATTTGTGACTAAATCTAATCAGCAATATGAAATGCTTGATACTTTCTCTGACCTAAAAACATACATCAGAGAAATAAGATAAAAACTCGAAGTTGTAGAATACGATAATTACTCGGGCCGTTAGGCCACGAGTTAAGGATTCGGCTCCGTGTCTTTTTTTGTGTGTGACGAGTTTTGCAAGCGTAGTTTGGGTATTTTGATCTCACGCGATCAGGTTGCACCACAGACCACGAGACTAAAACTGTTGCAACGGATAAAAGCAAGAAACGGCTACAAATGGTGACTATTTTCCCGAAATTAATTTCGATATTACTGTTCAGCTTTATCAGCTCAAATCATTAGCCAGCAAGTCAAAATTCTTGTGAAAACAATGAAGAAATGGGCAAAGAAGTCAATGAGGAGTAATCAACCGAGGACTGTCGGTTTTGAAATGGTTTCGTGGGTTTTTTTGCTGATTCTGTGTCATTGGCGGCAGCTTGACTCGCAGACTTTGCGAAATATGTGGTCGCCGAAGCTAAGATTCAACCCAAAACACTTGACAACGTTTTTTCTTTGAGATTAGTACTATATACAGTACATATTTTAATCAACACGGAAATCGGGGTCACATCCTTTCTCGTGTTTTCTTGTACGTCAAAATGTTAGTTTGCTTTCAAACGGTTTATTCATAAAGCACAAAAATCAAACAAGATTTATTTTTGAAGTCTATATATTCTGAGGAATATCTATAGCAGTACTGTGTATCTCTTAACGTATCAAATCGGCCCGAGTAATGGCTACCTGTAGTTTCTTGTTTATCAAAAATTGATATCTTAAAGAACATTTAAGTATAGCACTGTAACATGTATTGGTGATTTTATTATCTTCCCTAAAGTACTAAATTTTTTACTAAATTTTGAGGTTAGTTTTGTTTTTGAAAAAGTCAGTAGAGTGATTGCACGTGTTGAAATTGAAATTTAAAAAAAATGCTTTATTGAGACTAGAGGGAAAGCTTTCTTTCAATTTCTCGTTCGTTATGGAATAAAAATAGACTCAATTCAACAGTGAAAGTGAAGGTAATATTTGTGTGTTCCTGAATGCTAATGTGAGAAAGTTTCACCAAACGAAACGAAATATACTTTGCTTCAGCATCGCTGTCAGTCGCGTAGTTCTAGACACCAGTTTTCGCACCCTTAATAAAAGAGAGCCTCATTAACATGTGTTTTCACCTGTTATATGTTAGGACACATGCGTGGCGTTACAAGCTCTGGCAAAGTATAGTGAAAAAACTGCTGGGAGACAACTGAACATGCGAGTCACACTCACGGCTGAAACTGACCCTAAGTGGAAGCGAGTTTACCACCTTACAAAACAGAATGCCTTACTTCAAAGACACGAGGATGTAAGCATTTATGACTTTTAGACCCTACCGTAAAGTTTGTTTAATATTTTGTCGGGAAATATAAGGGATTTATTTAAACAAACGTAACCGATCTTAAGTTTATTTAAATCTGCCAGATCTTGTTTAGTCTACACGCTTTTGTTAATCAAAACTAGTGAGGTTTGGCTAAGCTTCATGTTTATTCGTTTCATATTTCTACTATTACTAGGGCGGCCTCAAGCGAGCTGCACTTTTTAAATCTCAGTCGTAACCGTTTAACATACAGATTGCAAACTTGGACTAGCCACCCCACCTCCCTTCCTTCCCCTCCCCCCGACTGACGTGGTCGCTGGTTGACCTGGGCAACGGGAGACCTTTGTTGGCTCCCCTAAAATAAGCTGTTTTCTGGGGAGCTCCTTTTTCCTGTGACAGCTTCCTGCAAGGCTATGTCTGGAGGAGACTTGGCAGACGAGAATATCACTGGGAAACAATGAAGAGCGGCATAAAATAAAACCCTTTATATTACACGTGCAAATTCCTCTGCTCAATTTTTTTTTAATATTTCCATCCTTTTAGTCTTGTTCAATTCTATCTTCTTTTTAACAGTTGGTGTGATATCTAACTATTTTTACCAACGTAATAAAATGTAGATGTTCGTTAAAAATGCCCAAGGTGGACTGCTTTCTTTACGAGATACTTTTTCTTTATTTTCAGCAGCATACATAGTTTATATATGTCAGTTCAGATATCAATAAGAATCAAAGGGCTGCTTGCGAGTCATCTCATCAGTGGATTAAGTCGTTTACCAATTTCATTTAAAACGCAATATCGAAAAAACTACAAAGTCCTCTTCCGTAATCACGATGCTGACTCGAGTTCTGTTGCAGCGTCATTCCAATCTTCAAATGTTTAGTATAAATTTAAAACTACTGGCCTGAGAAATAAAGGTTCGAATGTTCACCAAAACCTTTGAAGCCAACGCCACTGTTAACTTACCTCGATCTTGTTAGAGTTTGGCGGATTAAGCCTCGGGTAGCATTAAAGCTGGAAAATAATCTGCGGTTCTAATCTGATTCCATAGCCAGACTATAAATTCAATAACTGTAGTGTAGACTTTACTCGCACAAAGCACAATGCAAAGCCTGAGAGAAATCAGCCATTTTTGACCGATGCATAGTTAAAGTACTCGCCCCAGTCTTAAAATCCGTGCTAACAGCCGAACGGAGAGTGACATTTTAGCCCTCTCACAATATCTCATTCTGCACAGATGAGATAAAAATTAGACCAACCTCAACACACAAAGAGATTTGATCAAGGCAAAGTAATTCATCTTTAAAAATTAAATCGTTCAGCTATTTATGAAGAAAAGTTCATTGCAGCTATAAAGTAATCGACACTATTTAAACACACTGCACACTGTAACTTATTTGCACATTTCATAATGACAAAATGATTTCGTCATAACGTCATGTTCTAAAATCTCATCGTATTTTCATTAATTTTTCTTTTTTTCTCCCCTTAAAAAAATGATTAAGCATAAATTCTGATTAAATGAATGTAAAATCTGTCCAGGGAAATATGTCCCTTGACACTCCATAGTTAGTTATACTGGTTTAATGTAACGTAACACGCCTGACTAGTATACAGGGAGACGTGGGTTCAAGTTCCGCTCAGGGCAAAATATCAATTTTTTTCCGATGAGTTTGTAGGAAAGATAAAAAGAAATGTATTTATTGCTATAATTCATCATACTATTAGTGTTAACTCCTTTTCAAAAGTATTGACCCTCTACTGTTTCATATGAACATCTTTATATGTTGTTTCACACAACATTTTTGTTGTTCTATACAGGTTTCGTCTATTCTTGGTGGTGAACTTTATGTCGAAGCACATGGATCTGGAGTTGCTCAGATGCAGGTATTTTTATTTCCCCAATCATTTTTAGCCAACTTATAGGACAACATAACACAATACAACGCAATACATACCGTACAATACAATACAATACAATACAATACAGTTAAATACAATAACATAACACAATACAACGCAATACATACCGTACAATACAATACAATACAATACAATACAATACAGTTCAATACAATACAATACAATACAATACAATACAGTTCAATACAATACAATACAATACATTACAATACAATACAATACAATACAATACAATACAATACAATACAGTTCAATACAATACAATACAATACAGTTCAATACATTACAATACAGTTCAACACAATACAATACAATACAATACAATACAATACAGTTCAATACAATACAATACAATACAATACAATACAATACAATACAATACAGTTCAATACAATACAATACAGTTCAATACAATACAATACAATACAGTTCAATACAATACAATACAATACAATACAGTTCAATACAATACAATACAGTAAAATACATATAATACAATACAATACATTTATTTTTTCTCCCATTGGCACTTTTCATAAAAATTTACAATAATGATAAGAAACATAATTCCTCAAAAGATAAAAGGAATGTACAATTTTTAACTGTGAAAGTTTTGCGGATGAATTTAGCGAAAATTCTATACGCCATTATAAGATTGCGAATCTCAGCCCCTCAGATTTGGAACAGCGGCTATTCTGAGTGACGTCATGCTTCAATCCGAATCGAACTCTACAGTGGATGCCAGAGGGTGTGCAAATGTCTTCTGACCCAGAGAGTGAAATTTTAGAAACTCAATCGATTTCTTCAGTGAAAGTTTACGGTGAATTAATTTTGACTTCTCACCCCGCGCTCGGGTTGAGTTATTGACGTCATTTCCGCTGATTCGCAAAGCTGCAATGGCGGACACCAGAACATATTCTTTCAACCCTCATAAAGTATACCTTCAATTTGGCTTGCTAATTGGTTTTTGTTAATTTAATATACTTACAATACCCTTCTGTAATAAAAACGGGGTCCAAAATTTTGACGCTAGTAGTACTTTAAGTGGGCGTCAAATGTTGTATATTCATTATAAATCACAAATAAATATTTGAAACACTTTCAAGTTTAAAAAAAACGGTAACATGAAAATTTGGAATTCCATTAACACCTATATGGATATAGTCTGAAATTGACGATCTTGTGATAAACTTGAAAACGTTTGTGTCTTTAAATTATATCTAGCATATTACCGTTTTTTAAAAGTATTTTAAACAACACACTAAACTCTAAGGCGGACATAGTATGAAAAACAGAATATGTAAAAAACATCCCTGACGGACGGTCCTGTTTTGAGACCAAAGAAACCAGAAAAAAAATAGATTGAATTAAAAGGTAAGGGCATTAGTAGTTGTCTCGAGTTTTCCTTCTAAAAAGTTAATATAAAAACCTCGGCTGGCTTCGTGTTTGAGTACCAAGGTTGGTAAAAAAGCTAAAATGTTGCATTTTGTAACCGGTTAGATAATGGACGAACAATTATGTTTTAGGTTGAGGTACGTCATAATGTTCCTTCAACCCGAGACGAGCTTTGCAAGTTTCAGCTTAGCGTACAGGTCGAAGAAGAAAGAAAGGGAAAAGTAGTTGCCCCACCTGCAGATGAAGGAAGCCCAAAAGTCAACTGCAAGAGGGCTTTGAAGCGCAAATGCAAGCGTATTAGAGACAGGAGAGAGAAGCAAAAGTGTAGGAAAGAAAAGAGACAGTGTCGAAAGGCTAAAAGGGCTAAAAAACCCCAACCACCTAAACACGAGCCCATCGATGCCATAAGGCTGAGGGTTTGTACAAGGTATATATAACAACTGAATTATCTCTATATTTTATTGTTTGAGGTGAAAATGTAGATTTTAGCTCGTGAAATTACAACTACAAGCCGTTAAAGTGAGGGGCTTTGTGTGGTACGTTTGAATAGTAGAAAAGATGTTCATGATGCTTTATTTGGTGGTTAACTGGTTGCGGACTATTAGTCAAAATATACGAAGTTGGAAGTCAGTTTGAAGAATACATTTATACTTGGTAATTGAAAATTTAGATACAAGTTTTTGGCATATTGACAACAAATCACCTAAATCATATGTTACTTGATGGGTCTGGAAAGCCGGTAGTTTGTTTGGGATTACGTTGTTTATGCCATTCACTCTAAGGATAATAAAGTAGATATGTTTTTTTAAGTTTTCCTCGAGTCTCGTTATAATTTTAGTTATAAACAGTGATACAAATGACAACTTATACAAATAACCGCGCCACACGATTTTGCCAGGCTTCTGCACCCTGACTGCCATCTTCAAATGACCTGCTTATAAATTCCAACAGAATATTCTTTTCTTATCTCATTCCCTGATTTATTAGTTTTCTTGAACTTAGGTTTTTGCAAAAATCTAAAAAGAAAGAAGGGAGTTAAATGTCCGTTCAAAAATTTGAATTTAGTGCGTCAAAATGCGGTGTGATTAATTTGAGTTTTTTTCTCTTCACCCCACCAGATACAAGGGAGCTAACGAGACTGGGATGAGTATATTGGATGTTGGAATCTTAACCGGCTTTGAAATTGACAACAGAGAAATGAAAAGGGTAAAAAAGATACTTTGAACGAATCATGAATGGTTCTGAAACCTTGTGGTTTTGATGCTCCTTAATTTTACAATATTAACTAAATGAAATTTCTTTACAGCTTGAAAATACTTCATTCATTGACCGTGTTGAACCAAGTGATCGTTCCGTGATTTTCTACCTGAGCGGGGTAAGATATTGTTTTTGTTTGGCTTTCTGGAGAAGGGAAAGCTGAATTGTTTTAAAAATTGAAAACTAACATAATTTTAATAGTAACTGTAAAACATATGTAAATTTATATCATTATATCTATTATCTTTTAACCCATAATTTCTTATAACTGCGAAGGTCGTATCATAACGTCATTGCATATAACCGCAATCCAAATCATAATAATTATTGTACAACTAAAACTAGTATAGATGGACCCACTAAAATTGACCTGCTCCCAACAGATGTGGCTTCATAGCTGAGTTGGTTAGAGCACTGCACCGGTATCGCAGAAGCCACGGGTTCGAATCCCGTTGAAGCCTGAATTTTTTTCAGGCTTCTCTTTCTCAATTACTTAAATTACGTTCAAACGGCATCATAACGTCATTCTATAATTTTGTGTCAGCGGTTTATTTCTTGTAGAGAAACTAAAGTAATCCAAATTCAAAGGCGGTTTGTGTTCAACATTTTATTAAAAGACTTCTTTCTTTAGGTCCCCAATGACAGAGATATCTGTGTTTCTTTCAAACTTCGGCGAGAGTTCGAGGTCGGCACAGTTCAACCAGTGCCTGTTAATGTTTATGATTACTATGAACCTGGTAAGTGATTATAGCGTTATTAACTAGTAGGGAGTTGATGAGAAGTGGGTACTCAATTCCAAGTACTATACGGGTATGTACCACCATATAAGGTCCCGATTATTTGCCTTCTGTTGAACTGGCTGCGTGTTTCATTGTCACACAAAGGTCCTTGACATAAAAATTAAAATAGAACCCCTTTACTTACATCCCTTTGCAACTTTTCAACAGACGCTTCAAAAATGGATTAATTTTTGAGACAGATGCATTTTTTTTAAAAGGGCTGTCATGTTGAGAGTTTTTTAGAACTCGGGTTTCGACATTTTCAGCCAAACTATAGAACGGTGAATCCCCTTGTACGAAAATCTTTTTAGAGTGGGGTGTGACTTTGGAGGGTCTTAGCGGCACATATTCACTCATTTTCTAACTTAGTGCCCTCGGGGACTTAACCTCGGCGTGGGCCTTAGCGGCACATATTCACTCATTTTCTAACTTAGTGCCCTCGGGGACGTAACCTCGGGGTGGGCCTTAGCGGCACATATTCACTCATTTTCTAACTCAGTGCCCTCGGGGAGGTAACCCCGGGAAGGGCCCTGGTGGCACATACTCACTCATTTTCTAACATAATGCCCTCGGGGACGTAACACCGGGAAGGGCCCTGGTGGCACATACTCACTCATTTTCTAACATAGTGCCCTCGGGGACGTAACACCGGGAAGGGCTTTGGTGGCACATATTCACTCATTTTCTAAGTTAGTACCCCAGGCGACGTAACTCAGGGGTTAAAGCGCTGGATTTGTGTGCAATACTTTTTCTCTGATCACTGGTTTAATTTCCTTAACTAAAGCACTTAAATTTAGCTTTACCCTAAATACTAGGGTTTGATCAGATCACTTTATAAAGTATCCCGGCGCTCTGATATCACTAATATAGGGTGCAGTTGTAGTCGTGCAAATACCAAGAAATGTTTTTCGTTACTATAGGAGTGGTGCGTTTAAATACAGTTTTCTGATATACAAAATTTTTTTACCTCTAAAAACCATGTTAACAACCGAGAACGTGTTCGTTTATTTTTCAGTCGGTAGAGCGCTGCTTACGGCAAGGGTTTCTCCTGATCTATTTTCAGGTTTCTGAAAAATTGCAATTGTTTAAACACGCATCTGTTGAAGTTCATTCTGTTTCTCTTGTAGTTTATCAAATATTCTTTGCAAAGTGTAATTAGACACGCCATTGATTTGCGTAGAATCTAATTGCCATTCTTTTTATTCTTTTTATTGTGACGCTTTTTGCAGATGAATCGTGTACAAAGTTTTATGGTCCCAATGCTCGAAGCGTACTGAAGTTAGGAATATGCAATGATTCCGTGTGCACATGTACTCAAGGTAATAATTACAACAACGAAGTAGTCTTATCCTGTTTTGCTTTAACAACAAAAGAAAACGAGGTTCAAAATGATGTTTAGAAAAGATGTTTTGCTGTGATGCTATAGTTTTCAACATTAATTTTGATTTTAATTTATTCACTCACACACCCATCGTTTAACTGTCTACCCGATGACCCAATTACCCACATTCCTCAATCAAAATCTTTAGAACCGATGGCATCACACTTGGGATGAAACGTGTCAATTCATTTTTATGGTCTTAAAAGGTCTTAGATAATTTTCAAAATTATTTTTTCTGGTTCTAATCAAGATAAAGTTTGGCCAGGGAATGTTGTCACTTGCAAGTGGGATGGGATGGGATGACTAATTGAGATTAGGAAATAACATACCGGGAGGTTGTGTGGGCACAAGTTCATGTTGTCGGGTCAGATTTCAACAGATGTCAAATTGAATAGTTTGTTTTACCGTGTTTTCGAATTTTCGAAGATTTCGCTGTGGTTTTCAAATAATTCTTAGGTATGGACACGGAGATATATAGATATATCCAGTAAAAATGACTGTATTGCTTGGTTAAGCACTATTGGTTTTCAGTGGGACTAAAGAAGAGGTACAAAAAACAATTGCTCGCTTTCACGTTTTCCTGCGCTTGTGAAAAAACTGAAATCAAGGGCCTAAAAAGCACACTGCTTCCCAACCAGACCTGATCCAAGAGCAATTCCAGAAAATCTGTTCAGAAGAATGAACCTATGTTTATATAACCAAAAATAGACGAGCAAGCATCAAATAATCAATAAAATAGTAATCGGGAAAATTCAGCATGAATAAAGTAATTTGAGAAAGAAAATAGAATGCAACCAATTAAAAAGACAATACACAACAAAGTATGCCCAAAGCAATATGGCCACTCGATGAAAATGTCTCTATAAGCATTTAGTTTTCGTACTCGAACTTTGGGCTTCGCCCTCGTTACCCTATCAGCCGACAGAAATTGAGAGCTCGTACTGTAATTGTTAGTTAAGTAACGCAGAATATACCAAAACATGGTACCTATACCTAGTGGTTAGTCACAATAAAGTTGGAAACAACAGAACTTCACTTCACTTCAGAATATCAAACTCAGATTTGACATATACAACTATATGTATTTACGTTAATTATGTTTCCTATCAACAGATCAATGCACCCCTTGTGATCCTGCAATTAAAAACCTTCAACACCTCGTGAGAACAGCTTGTCACCGTCACGAATTTGGTGAGAAGTTTTGAAATGTTGTTTTAAAATGTTAATCTGGCAAATGCAAACTCGGTAAATGAATTAGATCATTCTCCAAATTCTAATTTTGTTTTATCTAATTTTTAACTTTCAGCATTCAAAGGAAGGGTTGAAATAATTGACGAGGAAGGTTTGTGGCTGAACGTTCATTTTAAGATTCTCGAAATCCAAAAGCAAGGAAACGTTCAACTGATTAAAGGAAGATCGATAGAGTTCAGGAAACGATCGGGATGCCGCTGTCCTGAACTGAAGCTTAGACACGAGTATCTTGTTATGGGTCGAGATAAGGGTGGGCAACATATCCTGGACAAGAGTGCGTACGTTAAGATATGGAATAGAGCAAACACGAGAATTCTGGATAGGTTCCACAACGAAATGACGAGTGGAGGCTGCGCGTCAATTTGATTTCTTTAGTGTTGACATAACGTCTGCTTGTAGCGCTGTTCTGATTCTTGTAGCTTTGATCTTTTTAAGTAATAATCGTGCGCGAGCTTTTGATAACCTCGGGTAAACTAAAACTGAGTTTCTGTAACAGGGCGTATTGCATTTATCTCATTTATCATGCAGAGTTTAGCCTTTAGGCGGTTTAATAAAACATGGTTAGGTATAGAGCTAGTGCTTTGAACCGAGTAGTAACAGGAAATCGTGTATATAGTGTGGTAATAGTCTGAAATAGCCCTGGGATGGACTGCCTTCGTTAGTGACTGACATCTCGACGACCTTTGCTTCTCAGGACTATTCTAACCCTAACGATCACACTATGCAATATCACCTGGTAAGTTATGAAATATAAGAAATTCATTACCTAGGCCAGTAAAGTAACAATGGAATTAGCCTTTACCTAAACGAGCAGGGGACTTGGTACGAATATTTAAAATTGATTGAATTGAAAAATGAGGCCCGCCATCTGAAAGAGCAGCCAAATATTAGTAAGTTT
>JAOCPT020382553.1:0-21308 GCA_026546935.2 Palythoa grandiflora | reverse complement strand
CCCACATCCCTTTCCCACCCACCCCACTCCAACAAGAAACTCTGTGTTACAATTTATTCAAAATATCTTTATTCGTATCTCAAAACTATTTCAAAACTGCGAGCAGCACGCATCATAGCAGTTGATGAAAACCTTGATGGGTGTTCTCTACTCCGTGGATTAAATTAATTCCTGGCTTCTATCGTCTCTATCCCTCTTAACAACCGCCAGATTTATACGGTGCTCTCGCAAAAGATTTTTGATATAGCTTGCATGTAGTCCGATAAGCGCCTCTATATAACAGCTATTGTTGTTCGACTTAACATTCCAGTGAAAGATCAACCCTGACAAAGCGAACAGTTTTATACGAAGTTTTTCGCTGCGAGCGCTCGATAAGGAGGGAAGGTACAGCTATTAATACTATTCTTGTTTCCTTCATCTGTAACCAGGTTACATTTTGGAAGAAAAAAACAGATATAATCCGGCCAAACATGCAAATAATTTCAAAACATTATAAACAAGTCTTCTTGTTTAGTGGTCGATTTTTTCTTACATTTGAAAGCTTTTTTCGCCACATAAGCCGTCTGGAGAAACAAAACTTGATATCAGTTGCCTTCTGCAGATTTAAAACTGCTATATTTTGCTCAGTATAAGACATCAATTATTGTAAAAGCTCAATCGTTTGGAAAACAACAATAACGGTGGAGTTTATCTGGGTACTTTTAGAAAACTGCTCTGTTGTGAAAGTTATGTGAAAACATTGCCGGAACACTGAAGTTCTTTTAGCAAATCTTATTATGCCACTTAGAACAAAAACGATAACTTCATTCAGTAAGATTTATTTCGAAACTTTTATAAAGCTTGCTTGAATTTATATCCTTATTTATCCTACCTAATGCCTTTCAACTTAATTCGTTAATTCTGTGAATTCACATGAAGCTAAGATGATTCTAATTTGCCCGCACGCAGAACGGCCGTGAATCAGCAAAATTTTGTTTTTCTTTGTAACTTTCAGAAAATATCGTTCCTTGCTCTAGATAAACACCTTTTTAAGATCTTTTTATTTCGCTTATACAAATCCTCAATGCCATCTCTTTGTTGATGAAACCCTATATGAAGTCACCAACGTTCAATTGATTTGCTTATATTAAAGAGCACAAATGATTTAGCTTGGGACTTGTGTTAATCATTCTTACCGTTGTTGATACAATGTTTGAAATCCTATACATCACCGCTAATGCTACATTTTATTCTTGGAGAGCAGAAACAATTTGCGTAATCAGTTATCAGTTCTAACACTATAGTTTGATTCGTTCCGAGTTAAAAAGCATTCACTGATATTTCTCGTCTTGATACATAGATTCAGCAAACATTATCGTTTCAACACATCCTATATATATATAAAGATATGCAACATTTTGATGAATTTGACAATCTGGCTTTCAAACACCTGGAAGGAAACGTTAGAGGAAAGGGACAAAAAAAGAACGCACAATTTTTACCCAACGCAAGAAAAGCCATCAACAGTAAACCACCACCTATCTGCTGGTGTGATTTGTTAACTGACTAAAATAATCGCTTCCCAACATACATATTGTGAGAGTGTGTACGCCGAATGTCAAGAGATTTCAAGTTTATAGTGTTACTTGTTTTTTGCTTCTTGTTAAAGCCTCCCACCTCCCTGTTAAAGCTAAATACTTTTACAATCCTAAGTGGCCCACTGGAGCTGGTGCACTTCGATCCTCGGTTTGTGTCACTGCAAGCCGAGGAGGGTCATCGATTTCCTCTAGACGGGATATTAAAATGCAGGCTAGCACCCAGCAAAAGCTGGTTACTCATTTTACAAGCCTCATGGATGGAGAGCTGAATCAACTTTGGCGGAAATAACTGTCACATCAATGTTCAGTGCTCAGAAGAGCATTGACATTTGTGTTCACTCTCTAAAACAGAAATTAACCTTGTGGCTTGAAGGCAGAGATTAAACAACTCAGTTCGCCAACCACGGGTGACGCTGTCATTACTACGTGCTAAGCCTGTTTGAAGTGATATGTCTGCATGAATGACAATAACAACATCATCCCCAAATTCCTAGAATGCGTTCATATCTAAATACGTGTGTTAGATAAAGGCCCTGAAAAGCACATCTTTGCAACTTGAACATTTCTATGGGGTAGGGTCTGACGTACACTCAGTTTAGAAAGAATCGGTAAAGTTATCTCATTCACGTTAGGTTTCTTCGCTTTTAATTTCTATTTGTTTCACAAATAAAAATTTTAAAAACTATGTTATAAAGTTTTGTTTTACAAAATATGCAATTTAAGTAAACTACCTAAAATTACTGTTTATCGTTACTTGTTAAAAAGATTTAAACTGAATCACCATTTCGTATGAGGACGTAACTAAAGCCGACAGCTGAGTGACGTTTATCGAAACCACTTTAAGAAACAGAGGTGCCGTTTGTGTCATAGCAAATATACTTAAAAGTATAGAATGATTTTGGAAAACATACATGAGTTTCTTTAGAAAGAAAAATACATAAGTATATCAGAAAATGGAAATATACTTAAAAGTATAAAATAAAAATTGGAAAACACATACGAGTTCCTTAGAAAGAAAAGTATAAAAGTATGTCAGAAAATGAAATAAGATTAAGGCTTTTAAGCTTTGTTTTTATCTAATTCAGAAAAAGCACACCTTAATTTAGTATGATAAACATTGGTGAAAAACAATGTTTTTTAATTAGTTTAAATCCAATTTTTCAACCTGTCATTTCGGTAAGAAACCTTCCAACATCGATTTTCGATTTTATAAAGAACGATGCGTTTAAACGCCTTTTAAAATTTGATTTTAGTATGAGTCCATTTACGTCTTACAAAACAGTAAATATTGCACAACCTAATTTCAATTTTAATGTCCTTAATCTAGATTCTTATTTAGTAAATTTGGTTGCACGGAATTTGCCGGGTTAGATATTGATATTGCTATAATTCTTTTGAGCTTCTAATCTTAAGATGTCTTGACCAAAACAAACGACAATTATAAACTGTCACTACGACAAACAAAAGCTAAATCTAACGAAATATTAGCCGCCTCTCTGGCGTCGGGTCTTTGAATTAAGCTAGTATTCTTCAAGTGGAGCCATGGTTAACATTCAAACAATGTTGGTTAATAGCGGCCATTTATAAAAAGAACACAAAAACAAGTGATAAAAGAACAATGGCGGTAAAAGGAAGTTATTAACTCATAACAATCATTGAAAGCTGCGGGCTTTAAAGCCGTAAGGTTTTCGAGAGGATTAACACGCTGTTAGAGCCTCGCGTGATAATTCAAGCAATTCTGACAGTTTCTTAGTTTGAGGATCGGAATTGGAAAGTTTTAAACTAAGTTTATGTCTCAATGCACACCTTGAAAAACTGCACTTGGTTGCACCTCATTTCTCTGATGTTTTGTTACTCAACCTAAAATAGCTCCTTTATATGACTGTTTGATCTCACAAACACGATCACAGCAGAGACCATTGTTGCGAATCTTTTGTTCTTTTCAACCAAGCAGAAACAAAGGAAAATATAGTAGCGAATACTTCGCGGCAAGTTGACCTTAATGTTTAACTTCTTTTCCTAATTACCGATAATTTCTCATAATTTAGATCAAATCTTCTCTTTCGAGCTTTCAAAACCTTTTTCGTTCGAAAAGAACTGATCTTACCACGAGTTCAAAAACGCGTTCATTTTTTTTGTATTTTAATGAACGTCTTGGATGCCAATCAAATTGAGGGACATAATAAAGCTATTTTTGACTCAACTTAATTTCTTTTAAAGAAGCGCGGAAGTGCTGTGATGACATCGTGTTTACAAAGAGATGATATAAATTTCACTTTCCGCCCACCTCTCTTTATCTCTTAATAGGATAATTGAAAATAAAACTTTCTCTTAGTTGAAGCAAAGTGGACCTTCCTGCTTTTAACGTTCAGATATCTACAATAAAAAGATACCGTGTGAGATATTAGCGATCATAAAATGAATCAATGGGTGGAGCTTAAGACACGTTCTTTCTATGGAATTTGTTTGCATTGGGCAAGCTAGACATGCCCTCCTGCCGGGTGTCCAAATTGGACCCAATCATTATAATTAATTTCACCTTCCTGCATAACAAGGTGAGACATAGAACAGCGGCCATTTTAAATTGATGTGAAAAGATATCCGTAACAGCACAAAGAAACGGAACAGAAAGACCGACAGTGTCCTGTTAAGTGCGGAACGAATGGGGAAGAGATTTTGAGTGCTTCGGTTTCTATCTTTTTACTTTAAGAGTAATGAAAGCAACTCTTAAGTCCTATAGTCCGACTCGCTGCTGAAAAAAATGTTTCGACGTATTGTGTGTGTGGGCTTTAAAATCCTCTTGTTGCACTTTCACTTGTAAGTAGAGCTACTGCTCCCGGATAAACTGCTAAGCTTTTGATGCTAAGACCTTTGGCAAATTTAACTGAGTTGAATTACCTTGAGTTATACTTTAATTACATTATCCAATGTCTTACTTTGGGCGTGATGAAGAACGATTTCGACTTTTCCATTTCTTTTCCAGGTACATTTGTTATCAACCGAGAGTTTTTGCAGGATATTTGGTAAGACTATTTCAGCTTAAATTCATAGAATATTTAAATGCTAGTCTCGTATAATAAATGCTTTGGTTGTGATGTTTAGGGATCAAACGACCCAAAAACAAGATGGTTCGAACCTCATGTTAACAAAGAGCGACAAAGGAGCGATACTCGGAGTTTACCATTTCGACGAGAAACCCAACTCTACTCTCGCGCATCGGGAAACCATGTAAGGATAATCGGTCGAAGAGTTGACGCATCTGGCTTGGATGGAGATAAATACGGTGAGAATTGCTTTACCAAATACGGTGACTGCATGAAACATATAGAAAACACAGTGAAGTCAGTTTGAAACAAATAAGAAATTTTAAGGTCAGACATGATGTTCACATCTACTTTTGGCAGGTAATTTTAAAGGGACGGCGTCATGTCTAAGATCATTTGATGACTCAATCTCCTCGAAATGTTGTTTTTTCATAAACGTTTGTACGATTATTAGTTTAACATTGTTATAAAGGCAGCCGAGGAAGAGATCTTTGTGTACAAGGGCTTTAAGTTGAGAATTATAAGTTTAAATGTCAATTTTTCCTCTGAAGTAGCTGAAAATCGTTGCAATGCTATTGGTATCGCTAAAGTAAAACCCTGGAAAGTTTGTATTCTTACCTAAAATAAAATCGAGTAAAGTAAACGAGGTTATCCTTAGAAATAGTTAAAGACAGCGTTTCAGAAAGACCCATGGCATGCTGTATCATCAAAAATGACCGAGTTTTCTTGCCAGTGCTAAAAAGTCTATATAACGAAAATTGTACGAGAAAGATAAAATTTGGCAATCGTTGTAAAAGAAGAATAGGTTTTCCAGATTTCATATTCCGTGGAGATGTTTGTTTCCAATTCTGACTAATTTTCAGCGACTCCAAAATTGGTTCTGATTTTAGCGTTAGGGCGTTAAAAGGTAAAGCCATTTAAGAAAATTATGTGAGGAATGCTACAGAAACTGACAAAATGAAACTAGGTTTCGTTAGAAATCAGTAGACTCTATCTATGTTAGAAATATCTTCAGATTTTACAATGAAACTTAAAGGGAAGAAGCAGTGAACAACACAAATAGCGAGTAGATATCAGGGAGAGTTTACTTTAATTCACTATTTTTATGATATTCTCTATCAAAAATTATAATCTGATTCTGTTATTCTCATCTAAATGCAATTTGCAACAACTAAATCTTCACTCCGGTTAGGTGATATTGTTGGCTAAGTTGGTTTTGAATCGAAAGGAAAAATATGATTGATGATTCTTGCTCATTTTTGAACAAAAAATTGTGAAATTCGAAAGGAGACAAGTGAGTTTTCATGATATATATACATATAACAGCATACCAGAGTGAAATACAAAGCTATATCGATTTGAAAATTGGTCTCGTTTTAAACCCTTGGTAAATTAAAGTTTACTTAAAGACAATGAAAAAGTTTCCGAAAGAATTTTCTGATTTTATTCAGAATAAACAAAAAGACAAGTTAGTTGACGTTTATTGAGGGTGTAATTTAACCCTCAGCAGTTAATCCTTTGATATTTTGCAGCTAAACTGATCATTGAGTCAGATAATTTCGGAAGGGTGCGAATACGAGGCGCAGAAACAGGTCATTATCTTTGCATGAGAAGGGATGGTCGTTTGATTGGAAGGAAGGTATGGTGATTTTATTATAGTTTCTTTATTATGATATGTCCCATTTGTTTGCTTTGTGCTGTGTGTTCTACGACAACACATGAGATGAAAAGCGTGAGAACCTGTTAAATTTGCATAAATGTTGAAGAAATGGTCGTCTTTGAAGAGCAAAACTGCCTGTTGTTGGTTGTCTCTTTTTGATATTCGGTGAAGTTTGATAGACCATCTACTAAAAGACGGATAGATGGGAATACAAAGGTTACTGCTAAAACACAAAAACAAAACTTTGTCCGGATATTAAAGTCTGCTTCTGAGCAAACACCTGCCATTCGACCCACGCAGTCAGCCGCTGCACTGAGGCAAAGGCTTGACGAAATTCTCTCGTAAAGAGGTGATTAACTATATAATTATCTCCTGCATCAAAATAACAAGAAATGCTGCAAAGCCCGTTTGATGGAATTGATAACAAAACCAATAATGAAGTAATAATATTTCAGCACAAAAAAGTTTTACTACTGATATTCAATGTTGACGCACGTAAATGGCGGGTTGCGTTTTTGCGGTTAGATGAAAAAAATGATAAGATACAATATGCGTCAAATTCTAATAGTGGATGTTTGGCCATAGCGTTTTTGGGATGTTTCTCATAATTACCTTTTGAGATAAAAACATATGGAGCTGTCAACATGTAGACAGCAATGTTACAGAAAGAGCTCATTTCAAACACAAGCAAGCAACAAAGAGAACGGTTTATAATTAATGGCTGTTGACAGAAGCTTACCTAAAACCTTAACTGACACGTGGATACTTTCGACTGAATAAGCAATACCAAAGTGCACACCAAACCATATTATACTATCATGTCATACACCGTACATACTATAAGGTATTCCCATATCTCAGGAGCTCCTCCTCATAACCGAAACGTCTTGGTGTCGGAGGTTGGGCCAAAAAGGCAGCATGATCAGTACAAGGCGGACAAAACTGAAAAGTGTTAATCACTGTTGCCTGAGAATCAGGAAAACTAATGGTTCGATAACTCTAAACCACAGAGTTATCCTTCGATATATGAAATTTGCCATGGTATACTCTCACATTTACCATCAATGCTATCCCATAGTCCATATAATGAGGTGTACTGCTAGCATGCTAGGCTAGGCTAGCGGTAAGCTTTGCTGCTCTGTAGACATCAGCTAGGCTATTCCATGCTGTGCTATACTTTGCTACGCTATGCTATGCCATACTATGCTATACTATGCTATGCTATGCTGTGCTGTGCTGTGCTATGCTTTGTTATGCTGCTATGTTATGTTATGTCATGTCATGTCTTCCTATGTTACGTTACGTTATGTTATGTCAGTGATGTGCTGTGCTGTGCTGTGCTGTGCTGTGCTGTGCTGTGCTGTGCTGTGCTGTGTGCTGTGCTGTGCTGTGCTGTGCTGTGCTGTGCTATGCTATGTTATGTTATGTTATGTTATGTTATGTTATGTTATGTTATGTTATGTTATGTTATGTGATGTTATGTTATGCTGTGCTGTGCTAAGCTAAGCTATGCTAGGCTAGGCTAGACTAGGCTATGTTGTGCTATGCCATGCCATGCCATGCTATGCTATGCTGTGCTATGCTATGCTATGCTATGCTATGCTATGCTATGCTATGCTATGTTATGCTATACTATGCTATCCTGTGCTACGCTAGACTATATTGTGCTGTGCACATGTTTTTGACAATAAATGTAACAAAACTTTATTTTAAAGCTTAATTTTACAGAAGCTGTGTATAAGTAATGGCACCAATGGGTCACCTACGCTTGTAAAGGGATTTAGTTTTATGGAGGCATTACTTAAATGTGTGCGTGAAGGCAGTAGAATTCTTGCCCTGCGAAACTCTTGCTGTTGGTTTTCCTTTTATTAGAAATCCCCAAAGCCGAGATGTGTCTTCTATGAAGAATACGCTGCAAACTCTTTTACAGAGTTTAAGTCTGCTGTAAACGAAAAGTGGAGGTTATCCTTCTCCAAAAAAGGCAAAGCCAGACCTGGTCGCAAAGGCAGGCCTGGCTCAAGGACTGTCCAGTTCATCGAGAGAGCTACAATGATAATAATTCCATCCGGACCCGAAAACGTGGAAGACTCTCTCGTGAATGGATTACAGATTCATATTGCCCGCTTATTGAAGGCTTATAGAGCAAAAAAAGCTGGAAAGAAGACAGTTTCGAAAAGTACCAAACCTAGACGAAATCGAAAACGAAAGAAGATGAAAAGGAAGTTGAAGAGGCGCATGCGCAAGAAGCAAAGAGATACCGCTCGAAAACGAGGAAGGAAGCCTTTTTAAAATGTTTTGGTTTAGTACTTACTTTTAACCTCCTGGTTTAATTCCGACGCATGCAGATACGTTTAACCCTAGAAGCCTCAAGCCTCGACTTTTTTTGGCCTCAAATCTGAACGCCTTGACCAATATTGCCAAACGCTTTGGCACAACTGTTCCTTGATAATGAATATATCATTGATGAAGTCATCACAGGAATTCACGAAAGTTGGAAAACTAAAAAAACTTTAAAAACTCTTGAAGATATTTTTCTAAAACTTGAAAAATAATCGTTACTTTTCATTTTCTTTCCACTATTTTACATTTTTCACATGAAATGGTATTTCCTTTCCATTTCCTATAATTTCTCTCAATTTTAGACAAAATCTTAAAAATCAAAAATTAATCCAAGATGGCGGCCATTTTGGATTTTTGTCTCTTGTATCGATGGTAACAAGAGAATTGTTGGAAGTCCAGTTAACGTTCATGCCAAATTCAACGAACCCCCTACCCCCCTCTTCCCTTCCCCTTGAGACTATATGTTTGGCTAAAAGGCTTGAGGCTTGAAGGGTTAAAGCAGATAACAAAACTTCTAAGTTTTGGGGTGTATAACACATTTTAATATTTCCAAAATCGTACAAACGTGTTATTTTATTGATAAAAATTATTGCAGTTTGCATTCCAGCATGCAAAATTTCTTTGTATACATTTTTCTTTAACCCGGCCGCATGGCGTATTTTCGTGTATTCGTTCCTTCAAATAAAATATACTCTTTTTGGTAAAATATAACATAAGGTGTGTTTGCAAAGTCTTAAGCTTTCCCGTAATTTTTTTTAATAAATACGTTGCACTGTACATAGGCGAGTTTGCTTTAAAAACTATCAAATAAATGCTGAAAATGAAATTATTTTCTTCTCGTGTTGATCCTGTCAGTACATTCGATTCCAAATGGAGATAAAATTATCCCTTCTAAAGTTCCCTATATATACCTGAAGCTATAAATATCACTAACATTTTGGCTTTCTTATTTGTTTGCCTAGATGTGTAATAATAGATAGTTGCGCATTTCTTAAAATGGTATGATACAAATAAACCCAATTTTCACCCAAACCTATTTTTTTCAGAAACAACTATCTTATTTCAACTGCCCACTACAAAACATTACCACGACACTGTTGTTTGGCTCTATTGTTACCATGGCAACAGAGCAATTCTCTGGTAAAAGGGCATAAAAATGCCCTTTTTGCTAGCACTAATGGAGCAAAAACAATAGTCCAAGGCAGCTAATACATATTTTTTGAAGTTCCCTTTTATGATGAACTGTGATTTAAACCTGTAATCATGAAAAAATTTTAACTACTAGCACAGAATTTTTTTTATTCAAAAAGTTTTAAAGCTGCAGGTTTTTGACCCATAATGCAAAAGGATTTTTTGCATGCCTCACAAAAGCAATGCAGCAAAATCAATTAGTTTTGAGTTTATATCATAAAAGGTTGGCCTGGCTCAATTTTTGTACCCAAAATAACTTGTTATTTTTAAAGCACAGAGTGAAGGGAATGTTGCATAATTGTGTGAGCCAAAAAAATCCTGGAGTCACATTTTGCCATTCTCGTGAGAAATATTAGCGTAGAATTACTTTGGACAGATGAAAGAAAAGGAAAGAGGTAATGAGCCAAACTTTAACTTTAAAGAGGGATGGAGCTAAAATCTTATTAGATATTGATTCAGCAACAAAATCAAGCAAGAACAAAATGCACAAATTACCTGAAATAACGGGCTCTCCTAAGACGTATTTTAAGCTTTAATCTTTCATCAACTTGTAATATCTTGTGAAACAACTCTTCTTCTTTCTTAATATGCTTTTTTTTAAAAATACCTGTAATATCCAGACTGTAAACACATTCCATTTCTGCTAGCAACTTTGCCGAAGGCACCACACTTCACAAATCTGCCCCGTTGCATGATAGGAAAATCGTACTCTTTTCGTGCGGGAGAGGCCTCCTCCATCAATTTAAGTCTCAGACCATGCTACCAATCTGAACAAAAAAGCATCCAGATAATTTTTTCATTTAGTCAAACTTGAAAAAATGCAGAGTACAGCTGGTGAGACCAAGCGCATTTGCTACAAAGGCCCCCTGTTCATGAATGACAAATTGTCAGCCGATTGAAATGAGCATGCCAACAAATTTGCCAATTCACAGTGTCAACATACATTTTTGCGATGTTGACAAGATTTAGCCATGCACCCAAAAAATGGCCGAAACACAATAAAATTGTGTCGTTTCTAATGTTTTGGCACTCAAAGCTGCCGTTTACTAATTTGATTAGATTTTGGCGGGCATGGTCACGTGATGGCTGTTATGTATCATTATACATGCATGCTATACCCAGTCTCCTATTATTTATTTTTCGTGAAAATAGATTTTAAAGCATGCCTCAAGGCCTTATTTTCCTAAATTTCTTTTGTTTCATACCACCTTAAACCGTTGTCTATAAGACCCTATAAGCCTGATAAGGAAATATATATTAGAAAAGGAGTTTGGGTGAAAGGGAGAGGTGGTGTTTTTAATCCATATATAATTAAATCCCAAGTGTGACACAAATATATTAATGTTAAATTTCCAAATCCAAAGTTTGAAGGTTTCTCGTTGAATAATTGGATTTTAGAGCGGTTTGAAGATACCCAACTTTGTTGATACTTGACTTATTCTTTCTTTGGGCTATCTTCATGATTACAATCCGCGATTTGAATAGATCAATTTCGATATCTTAAAATTCTAACTTGGAACCGAGGCTTAGGGGAATAAAACAAAAGAATTAAATTATTCATTGCGCGATGCCTACTAGGAATTCTTTTGTTTTAGCCCCCTAGGCCTCGTTTCCAAGTTAGAAAATTGGTCTATTCAAATGGCGGACTATAATCAACGCTGACTTTACAACAGGATTTTAAAATGCGGCGTAAAATTGAAACATGATGGAGTTGGAGAACAAAGGAAACCGCCGATGCCTAGATAATTGTTGTTTTTCAACTCATAACGAACGATTCATGTCAAGTTAAAATCTACTAAAACCGAAATCTTTTAAAATGCATTATATTGCTGATTTAACGTCGGTAGTGTTTTCAGCTGCATATCAATGAAGCCGAGGGAGCGCTCCTTTACCCCTTTTTCTCTGTCAGTGCTCCGTTTTACGGGTATTTAAGGCTAAATCTACAAAGATCAAAGGAAAATCACAACAGACGTTGGAGGTTGCAGAAAATCGAACAGCACAGCACAGAAGGCAGCGCACTTACCAACTGTGCTACACGCCTGCACCACATCGAGGGAAGTGTATGAAAGCTAAGGTTTCCGCAATTGTGAGCTTTTGACGATTATAGTTAGACAGAAATAACAGGCAGTTAGCTAAAGAGTTGAGAACATCCTTTTACGAGCCTATTGGCCCATTAGAACCGGTGCTTATCTCCGGTTTTTGTAGTATTGATAAGCGATGAGAGTCGTTGACTCTCCCTGATTGGGACACCAATCCGTCGCAGGATAGCCGGCGCCCAGCAGAAGCTGGTACTCATTTTACCGACCTCGTAGGTAAGGATTGAAGTTGAGTTAACTTAGCGGAAAAGAAGACCACACAAATATTCAACTCTTGGCAGAGCCGGAATTGAAACCTGGAAATTTGTGGTTGATAGGCGAAATCTTACCATTGTAGATAATCAACAAAGAGTTTCACTTTATTTTAAAGAAATGGCGATGCGGAGAAAGAAGAAACTGAAGATGACTTTAAATTCACAACAAGCCAAAATTACTGAAATTACAGAATAGGTCATTACTGCCAACTGGGCTGGACAAGCCGGCAGCAGGAAACTGAACCGTTAGGAAGATTTATAGTCTTAATGAATTGCAACTGCCTGTTTTGATATATTATAAGTGATTGCTGCTGGACATCTTTCTGGAAGAACACACGTTATGATCTTGGTAAAGGCAGGTGAACATATGTTTTTTTCCACTAAAATTCATCTTCATCTCTAGCTTGATGAAATTTGAAGGAAAAATAAAAAGATTTTAATTACTGCGAGAAAGATTAGGGTCAGGCCATTGTCAACTTTAGTAATACCCAACGACATACGCCTTAGTAAAAGTGTCAGATTAACAAATGAGTAAAAGTTGCGGTCAGTACTGAGGTGATGAAAATCAGCTGGAGAGCGGTAATGAGTGTACAGACTGCGCTCTTCCATACTATATCCCGCAATATTGAACACTGAGTGGATCATCAAAGCAGGGGATGATCTGTTTTCCCACTAGCGCTGTATTGCGGTTTTACAATATTTCCAGGTTTGGTCTTTTCTAAAGACGCAACAATTTTAAATTCATTTTCAAGGTTTTAAAAATCATTAACTGTTGTAGATAGACAAACAGATTTTAGATCGCTGCATGCGTTTCTTTCCCACCACAAGCAATTTTATCCAATTGTATTCAACATCACTTTCTATCTCTAATAACAGCGAATAACTAAAACTGTGAAGGGGATCATTGAACTTGCGAACCTGATATTTTAGGATTCATATTTTTAAAGTCGGTTGCGATGATACTACTGAACACAAAGTTTTTGTATCTCATGACTTCTTAAGTTTAATAAATATTTGAAACGAATAGTTAAAACTCATTAAAATTATGCCATGAAACTATCTTTCAGTCTCTGTTCTTATTTTTTCTTAATTTTCAGGCGATTTCAGTCTTGATGTTTTCATTATTAGTTTGTTCGTAACAAAAAGTGTAAACGAATTCTTGTTACATGAAACATACATGAGTATACAACGAGTTCCTCCTATCACGTGCCGCGGAGTCATACCGAAGGATTTGAAGAGAGCTGGCTCCTTACATTCCACAGCATAAAAACTAACACAAGGATGTTAATTATATACACAGGTTTTAGTTTCTTTCGAAATCAAAGATTTGGTCGTAAACTCTTGGGAAACTAAACGCTATTTATTTGTATGAAATGGTTCTTTATCATATTTTCAAACACAATATGCAATCTTTCCTATTTGTTTAAAAGGGGGGAATTTCATTCAGACAGAAAAAAGGATATTGTAGAACTTCTTTTGCGTTTATAAAGTGTTATTAATTTGGGAACTTGTGTCGTCACAGGAAGTGGTTTGACAACAGGTAGGTAGGTGGGTATACCTGAAAAGAGGCCTTAGGACATAATATACATGAGGCAAGGAAACCTCTGCAAGCCTTACCTCTATTTATGGCTTAGTTTTGATTGGATTTAACAGATTTTAACTGAAAGCGCAATAAATAGATTCTTAAAAAGACTGCGTGCTTATATCCTTATCAACTCACCAAGACGTGCTCCAGTACACTGTAACAGTGCCCGGTCGCAACGGGAGAAAGATGTTTATGTCCGTTCCCAATGTAATAGCAGTGGGACGTTTCATAATAAGCCGCCTCGGAAGCATTAAAAGCCTCTTTTTACAACCTTCTTTCTACGAAAATATTCCGTCCGAGAAACTGTAGGCTTTTGAAGACACCGCTTCCTGTTCCACAACCCGATTTCTATATTTCTCAACAGGGAACCCGAAGTCGGAGTAAAGCCCTTTGCCAACTCACGCAGGGCTTATTTATCTTTTCATAAAAGTGGGTGCACGTGCGAATAAGGCTTTTGTTTTTTTACGGAAAATGCCGCCTACTAAAAAGTTTTGTATGAAAAAAATTGTTTTCTTCACAAAATTATGTTTTCTTCTGCAAGATGTTAATTCGCCTATAGCCTATAGTATAGGTATGCAAGTCTCGTACAATGATCGGTTCTTAGTATACATCCATAAGGCTGCCAGGTTTAGCAACTGCATTATATTATATTTTTCGCCGAAAACCGCACAGCTGCAAATAGCTATTGTGTAGACGTCCTAAGGTTTACTGTAGGTGTAGCTATAACAGGAAGAACTTGGTTTGACGATTCTCTTCCAAAATAAACTACGCTGTTTTCGAAAGTACTTTAAAACTTGTCATTTTTCCTGGTCATATTCAGGTTCAGTAGTGTTATCCGCCGCGAGCATAACATGAACAAAAACAGTTAATCGCAAATCATTTCCATATACTAACAACATTAAAAAGTGTCATGTTGCGTTAAGCACAGCGATGAAACCAAACACGCCTAGCGGATACCCCCTCGTGTTTAGCTATAAATCCGTCATTTTAGCAGTTTGTCGCATTCGGGGTAAAATAAACTTCCACCGTTACCACCCACTCAAGAAGATATATAACGGAATAACGACATTCGCCAGTTGTACAGCTTAATATTTATTAGTATCACGTTGCCACATCTGACAGTCTCTCCCAACAAGCAAACGCGATGAAACTGGAGCAAAGCTTTCTTTTCTTTACGCACCTTGTAGTCATGGCGTGAGTAATCATGTTATGAACTAATGAAGTAACACGTGCTACGTATCGTAGAACAGAAAATTTCCATTTTGATATGGAGATTGTAAAGAGATGTATTACTTAGATTATATCTAACTTTCTCACTAGATGATAGATTTTTTATTGCAGAAACATAGTAAAGCCCATTTTGTCTAGACGGAACATTGATTGCAATCAGGTAGGTGTCAACTTTATTAAAACGGAGTCTTTAGTCTTTGGTCCTACTGGGTAGATGCTACAGTAAGTCTTAGAAGGTCAATATCAAAGCACGTGGCTATTTTCAAAAATAAACTCAGAGTGGTTTTGTTTTCTATGCAGAAACCAAAAACTTGGCATGATAAAGCGCATCAAAAGGCAAAATGCCGAAGCAGTAAGAGTTGGGTAATGGTCTTCGAGACCCAGAAGCAGATATCTACACGAAACTCGCGATTCATTCAAATCAAGGGACGAAAAATAGACAGCAAAGGTGAAGATGGAGCAGAACATGGTAAGTTTAGTTTACCTTATCAAAACAAATCAAGTTGTTTCTCATGTAACCTCGGTTAACAATCAGGAGAGGAAACCCAAGTGGTAAACTTGAAATCTGGACCACGAAAGACGCTGCTCTTCTTTGAGTATGTGTCATTCCAAAACACGCTACACAAGGAGCTCAGCCACGGGGGTTAAAAGTTTCGGCTTTCTTCAAATCCAAATCCTTTTAAATATGTTTTTTTAGTTTAGTGCTTCAGTGCTGACGCTCCAACGCAGAACCCTTCATTATATCATTGATTACAGTTTAATATCTACTAACTGGGGTTCGAAAGAGAAGTGCCATTAGCTCTTTTTTAGTTCTTCAACACTAATCTTGGTATTAGCGGATCTTGAAAGTGATACTTGATGACACAACTCAAGTTAATGTATTCAGTATGCACTCGATAAAGTACGGAAATTTCTCGTTGGGTTTTTCCGGTCTTCGCTCACAAAAGGATTGAGTATTTCGCCAAGGTGATTAACAGTTGGTAAGTTGTCCTCATGAAAATCTCATTCTAGAAGACGCTGTACTTAAGATATAGTTGATAAATTTAGAAAACGACTTTTGGAATTGCAGTCACTGTATGCATTTTATATCCATCATAAAGAACGATATATTCCTAATTAACTAATTATAGCCTTGGGTCAGTAAAGTTTCATCGTTCAAGTAAGCCTGAAGTGCTTTGGTTTCTTTTGAGTTTCTGGATAGTTTAGTTAGTTGTAAGATTAGTGTAACGTGATGAATTTTTTAACCAAGTTGTAACTTGCACAGGATAGACGCATAATTTCACACTTTGTACGATCACTGGCTTTCGCAACTTGTTTTTAGCACCGAACATGTCCACAACTTTTGATTTACTTTGGCGCACTTTATGAATACCTGAAAAAACAAATAGAACAATATTTTGAAATGTCGGTGTTGTTAGGAAACAAAAACATTTTTCTTCAAAACAAGAAGAACGGAAACGCAAAAAGAGACGTGTCAAAATGCCAAAGCAGTTCAATCGGTATACAGATGAGAAATTGATTGTATTTTTGTAGTTTATTTGGAAACCCCGCAGTTGTATCGGACTACAGTCTAACAAGATACAACAACTTTTTTGTACAAACTAATTGCGCATGAATCGAGCAAAGCATGCCATATGGAGTTATCAATTGTTCAGGATTTAGGTCCGGAAATTACAAGGCCGGAGAACGCATTGAGTAAGTTTGTTTTCATTCAGTGTTAATGGTTCCTCATGTTCTCTTGCCTGTAATTGCTTTTCCTTCCAACGGTTTTCGCAGTGCTTCAGACACCGACCAAAGTAAATAAAAAAATTCTACTGCAAAGCATTGCAAATATCTCTTCGCAATTGACTTTTTGGACTTTTAAGTGACTTTTAAAAAGAGGCGACTAATAACATGTTATTGCTATTTTCAACGAAATTGCCTGAGAATGGGTGGTGTTTTTAATTGTTTGCCGTTTAATTTTATCTACTTATGTTTACGGTTTTAAGCGAATTTTCTGAGGGAAAACTGAATTTTCACAAATGCTTTAAACTCAACTTTTCGGCAGTGAGTTGTTAATGAACTCACGTCTCACTGTTTGTATATACATTTCTTGATTTACTGATTTAGATTTGATAAAGTCCTTATTTAATTTGATTTGATGACAATGTAGTCTTACTGACAAAATTATAGTATAGACATTATATTGTATGTCAGTCCATAGTACCTGATAAGGAATAACCTAACCCACAACTGGTTAGTATGTAAGTAATTCCCTACTTTAGTCTTTACTCTTTAGAGACTTTAGAGAAAAGCTTAAAGTATTGGTCTCTTTTTTACAACTTTTAGTGTTTGCCTACTTGTACGCAGAAATCTCACAAGCCAAATGCATTTTATCGTCTTTGGAAATAAGCAGTTTTTAAAGAACCCTGCAGCGCATTCTAAATTTTCGTGACTCTTGCCGAAACAATACAACATTACTCCATATTTAAGAGATCTGAGTAACGTGTGAATTTTGCGCAAGGTCACGAAATATAAAGATACAGTCTGAAAGTCATATGAAAAACTGGTTTCGTGATTTAAATTGCATCTGGGCTTTTCCAACTTAACGCCAAAGTCGGAACATTGTGTTAGATGTGGTAAAAATGAATGAACACCATATGCCAGTCGGTGAAAGTTTTCTTTCGTGTTGAAACTTCTGAGTCTCCTTAGTAATGAGAATAGTGAATCTTGTTTAATTAAGGAATACTATATTGATTTGTAAAACTTATCTATAACATGATTATTTCATTTTATGTTTGCGCTTTTTTAGCAAAAAAAAAAAAACAAGGAAAATGAAGCAGTACAGTTCTAGCTAATCAATGCTCTCTCTAAGTTAAATATATTGTTTTAAAGTATGAAATCAATTTTTTGATAATGTGGAAATACTTATCAAATTATAACTTTATTATTTCCAAACCGCCCGTCACAGTTGAGTACAACAAACAATAAAATTGAACCTGTGTGTTAGCTTCATTTGAAAAAATAAACTGAAGCTCCCAATTCTTAAATCAAGTACGTTCTAAGTATTTTCAGTAAATTAAAGGAGGATGACTTAGATACGGACTATATAACTATTTAGTAATTGTTTAGATTTCTTCAGTTATCGGTACTGTTTATTTTTACTAGCAGTTTGATTTGTATTCATTCTTTAAGCGTGTTTGTCTATTTGTTATATTGGTTAATTTTGTTTAGTATATTTTAATTTATGTGTTAATTGCTTATCTCTATTCCAAATGGATTGAATTAAATTAAATTTTAAATTACAACAACGTATCTTTTTACCTCAGGCCAATAACTGTTTTTAATTATTGGCGCGGTCTTTTGTTTTATTTCTATAACAGATTCGAAACATTTGTGACTGAGCCACTCAACTATTAGGTATACCTTCTTATCTACACCCCTAAATAACATAGCATCACAATACATCACCTATAAGATAGGTCTTCTAATATTCACAGCCGTAAATGACATGGCACCACAATACATTATCTACTATACATATTCCTTCTGATATTCACAGCCCTAAATAACATGGCACCACAATACATCATCTATTACACATTCCTTCTGATATTCACAGCCCTAAATTACATGGCACCACAATACATCATCTACTACATATTCCTTCTGATATTCACAGCCGTAAATGACATGGCACCACAATACATCATCTATTACATATTCCTTCTGATATTCACAGCCCTAAATGACATGGCACCACAATACATCATCTACTACATATTCCTTCTGATATTCACAGCCCTAAATGACATGCATGGCACCACAATACATCATCTACTACATATTCCTTCTGATATTCACAGCCGTAAATGACATGCATGGCACCACAATACATCATCTACTACATATTCCTTCTGATATTCACAGCCCTAAATGACATGGCACCACAATACATCGTCTGCATGCTACAAATGCCTTCTGTTAACTCACTAACGTTTTACAGTATGCTAATTATTATTAAATTTTGTTCTTGATCTGAAAAAGTATTTCATGGCTCCTTGTTTTTTTATGGACTCTACAGAGTCCAACAAACTGGGCCATATGAATAAGTTGTTCCAATGAAAAGATTTCTTCAGTAATACTACAGAAGACTTAAACCGGCTATGATGACTATTCTTTTATTTTTATTGGGAAACGAACTAGTTTGAACACACATGTACTCTAGCAATTACTTCCCTAAAATACTTCAATTTTTGTTTATTTGAAAATAGTCACCGTGTATTTATATCAAAAGCGAAATATGTGTTGCCACACTAGAATTCGTAAAGATTTAGGACGTTTCGGTTAAAATACATTAGACAGTGTGAATTTACTTTCGGTGATTTTCATTCGAAAAGGAACAATGCCAGTGGTACCGTTTGATAAAATGTGTTGTGTGAACATTTCAGAGTTCCTTTGAAAGTACAATTTCCAAGAACATATAATTGCCCAATATCTTATGTATACCGAAGGAAATATGGGAGGCTATATTGTATTACATTTAGTAGTTGTGGGATTAACAATCCCTCATGCCTTTCATGGGTAGACGTTTAAGTTTAAATGCTAATTTAAAGTCACACGCCTTTTCTTGATTTTACGACTGGAATTGAAATGAGTGTTGTTTTTCTTTTTAAGCAAAGCTTACGATCAAATCTAACTATTATGCATACGTCATGATAGTAGGAACGAGGACTGGTTACTATCTTTGCTTGAGTAAAACAGGACGTCTCGTAGGAAGGGTAAGTATGATTTCACTTCGTACAAAATTCTGCAATTTGAAGAAGGTTTTGTTAGTTATATAGACCTTATCGAAAAATGGCGGCTATTTTAATAATCTTCTATCTACATTCAAATTAGCCTTACTAGCCTTGTCCTTGTGTTAAACTTGCAAAAAAATATGTTACTCCAAACGAGGCTAGTAAGGCTGATTTGAATGTAGACAAAAAAATATTAAAATCGCCGCCATTTTTTGATAAGGTCTATATATGCTTTTTTTTATAAGAACAACTTTATAAGAACGAGGCTCAGGCTGAAGCTTGATAACTAGGAAAGTTTTCGTGGTTGAAAATTGACTAAAACTTAGCGATACAGCATAAAACATAAAAAGATTCACTGTAAAGCCGGCTCTACAAACAATGAAGGTAGTTGTTCGCCGAGCGCCTCTAAATTCAGCCGTACAATACATGTGTGGCGCAAGGCGTTTTATTTTCCAATACTTTGTTTTATTTTGTTTTGTTTTTCATTAAAACCGCTCACAGAAATAAGAACAAATTAACAACAAATTGAGGCTGGAACGGAATCGCCAAAAAATTAGGAGCAATGTCAATGAGGCTTGGCAAAACTTACTGGTTCTTATTAAAAAAAAAGCGTATAATAAATGCGGAAAACTTCCTTTAAAGTCTGTCGTGGTTAAGACCGAGAGTACTACCGAAAAACTATAAATTAAGAATTAGAAACCGATTCCAAGCTATGATTTGGTCTGACACGATTACCTATAATTTATTTACGCAGAAATTGTTTGATTCTTTTTGATACCTTTGGCTTTTGTTGTTTCGCGTGTTTTGCTTGTTCCGGCTATTTTGACAGTTTTGTATTTTTCGTTTTGCTCGTTCGGGTTTTAGTACATGCCAAATCACTCACCTGAATATTGTTAATGATAATTTTCTTAGTATTGTCGGACGTGCCGGCGGAGGAGCCAGAGGGAGGATCATGGAATTGTGTTTTGATTGGCCTTGGTTCTTTAGGTTCGGGCTGCTGAGAGCTAGAGTCAGCTGGTTTTTCACTGCTGTTACCCATGTTGTTTTCGGTTTGCACTTACTGTATGGTTATCTTCCCGTCCTCAAGAATATTAAACCTGCTTTGGGGCTTCACTTAAAAAACAGAGAGCGATTTGACAACTAAAAATGCTTTGTTTAATTCTTTTATTTTGAACCGCCAGCATCTGCAGCTTTGTGGACAGCTGAATAACGTCTACGCATGAGTCAGTTTGCGCACGAAATTTAAGCACAGGTAGCCTAAGCTTATGACGAGTAATGATCTTTTTTTTTATATTAAAGAACCAGTAAATTTTGCCAAGGCTCATTGTTCTTAATTTTTTGGTGATTTCAGCCTCAATTTGTTCCAAATTTGTTCTAATAAATTTCTGTTTGTGGTTTTTATTGAAGAAAACAACAAAATAAAAGAAGGTATTCTTGTTCTTCGGCCATTTCAATTTCAAAAGGAAAAGAAAGCACACAGCGGTTATAAACATTTTTATAAAAATTTAATGTAAACTTGACGTTTCGTATGCTACAACATACATCTTCAGAAG
>JAOCPT020381668.1:0-13315 GCA_026546935.2 Palythoa grandiflora | reverse complement strand
ACAAAGTGCTCAGTGACCTGTGGCCAGAAATTTTCATGACAATATGGCAATAAAAAAGCAATATTAATAACCAAAAATGTACAGATTTTTAGATAAATAAAAAGAAAAACATTCAAACTATATAAAAAAGCACAATCTGTTTGCATTTGATGCCTTTTAATGCTTTAAATGTAGTGTTTTTTATTCTTACCTTGTCTCCTTTCCGTGAAAACCATGCTGTGTTCCTTAGTGACCTTGCTGACGATTTTAACATAGGAATCCCAAGCGCTTTCAAAAATCAATTATCCCGACCTACGGGACTGAGTTCGTGATCAAATTCTCCACCCAGGGGCATACACTTGAAATCAAATCCCCACCCTTGCCCAAATACTCCCCCCTCGGGACTTACATTGATAGGTGAATAATAATAATATTATTATTTACTTCTACTTCTACAGGGGCCAGTCTTGTTAGAAAAAGCAGGTGGCCTTCATAAATTTATGAACTGGAATAGAGCTCTACTCACGGTAAGCACATATATGTATTTAAATATTCATAAATAGGTATAGAGGTAAAAAGGACAAAGACAAACCTTCACAAAGGTTAAAAAATTTCGGTCGTTCGGCCTTCTTCAGTTAAAAATCTATTTACAAATATTAAAAATCTAAAAATAAGTGAGCAAGGTTTACAAATGGTTCTTGGCATATTTATACTCAAACTATTTATTTTCATTTAAATTAACTACTGTATTTAAATATTCAGGTAGCTTGGAGGTCCATATAGTGAAACACTCTGACTATGGCCTTATAAGTGTCGAAACCCAAGTGTTTACATGAACAAGGAGTTAATAAATCCAGATTGTGGAAACAACCATTAGATTACATGATTAGGTGCAGTATTTCTGTCCACTTGAAGGCATATCGAATGGTCTTTGCAAACAATTACGAGCATACGAGAAGTGTGTTTATTTTTGCGAGCACAAGCAGTTGTTAAATTTTTCTTGTGAGCATGTGAGCACTTGCAAAACTTTTGTGAGAACGAGCTAGCAAGCACCTGTGTAATTTTTGCAAGCAATTCGAGAAAAAGCCACATTTTGCGAGCACTTTTTAAATTGACTGGGACCATTCGATACCCCTACTTGAGGAAAAAAGCCTGGATAAACTAGGGACCAGTCAAGAGTACCTTCTTTCAGATAAATAAAAATTTTATGTTTGTGTGACTTTGTGTATATTTGACTTTGAACTGAAGATACCATAATGTATTTCTTAAAGGACAGTGGTGGATTTCAAATGGTTTCATTGCTTAAACTTGCTGAAATTACTGAGGTGAGTTGATTACAATTAAATACTTGTTCAAAGAACAGTTATTTAATGCCCTCCTAAAACACATTTGAAACTACTGACATTATAAAAATTTATATAGTCACACTGCCAGCTGGTATTTTAAATACAGCCATATTTTTTAAAAGTTCAAAAATTTGTATATATTAATATAAAACTTTTGTTAAGAATTATGAATTAGTTGGAGAAGCCATATCTAATATATCTTCATTCTAAAACCAAGCATGGAGAATTAGATTGAAAACATGAGGTCTAAACAAGTTGTTTAACCACCTTTTTTATGCTTAAGGAAGGTGTAAAGTTCCAGTCGCCGCATGATAACAGTGAGATGCTCCTGACGCCTGAAAAGTCAATCGAGATCCAGAATTCAATAGGAGCAGACATAATAATGCAGCTGGACGATGTGGTCAGCAGTCTCACCACAGGACCAAGGGTTGAGGAAGCCATGTATCGATCAATAAGGTGGCTTGACAGATGTATAACTGCCCATAAAAGGAAAAACGAACAAAATTTGTTTGCCATCATTCAAGGAGGCCTGGATCCAGAATTAAGAAGGAAATGTGTGACAGGTGATTTAAAATGTAATACAAACTGCATTTGCTCACGTATAAGTCAAATGTGAAAATTGGCTTAAAAAACTGAACTCGACTTTCCGTCGTTACTCGAATAAACGCCGTGGTGTTTATTAAATTTTTCATGATTTAGGTGCAGCATTTATTCGAGGGTGGTGTTTATTCAAGGGCGGCGTTTATTTCAAATGCTAAAAAAACAACCATAACTTTACTTTAAAAAGAGAAAAAATGATATAATAGTTCTTTGTCTGGCTGTACCGATCACACCTTATAGTTTTACTTGTTGCGCTTGCAAACGCATAAGAAATCTTTAAACTGCCTTTCAGACTTTACACTTATAGTTTTAAACAACTCTGCTCTGCACTTGTAAAAAGTGAACGTCATAAATTTAATGTTTCAGTTTGCTGTCTGTTCCAGGGTGCGGCATTTATTCGAGGGCGGCGTTTATTAATATTTTGGCTCTCAGGTGCGGCGTTTATTCAAGGGATGCGTTTAATCGAGGGCGGCGTTTAATCAAGGAAATACGGTATGCAGATTTCACTATAGCAGGCTTTAGGAGCGGGACTCAGGAACTGACGACTTGATTATATCATCTCACATCTGCGTTTGCAACTACGAAATAATGTAACAGTAGTAATGTACCGGGAGCACATAAGTCAAAAAATTCATTCACAGAGAACATAAAAATACACATACTGCGACATGCATCAACATTTATCAAATTTAGGAAAAGCTACACACCACATACTATTGTAAAACTGCAATGCTGCAGTTTAAAATGACAATTTCCAACTGCCAAAAAAAACAAAACAGCATCACCGCAAATCTTTATGCCCTCCTCTTTTAGCCACGTGTTACTGAAATAAGACTCATTTATTTACAAACAAATTAAAAAGTTGCAGTTAAAGGCTTTTCAAAAGATTTTCATAACAATACAGTTAATGTCTTTGTAAGACTTGACTAACTCAAATATTTGTTTAGGTATAGAAAGAATTTTATGAGTTAGGATCCATTCGCATTAATGATTGAAAACTGTATTTTTAGGGTCAGGCAAAGGGTTACATTTTTTAGTTAAAATCGTTTGTTCAAAACAAACTTCAATTTAACTGGTCGCGAATCAACTCCCAACAAAATCTTATAATAATACAATACAATTTATTTCACCATCAGGAACATACAGATAGTTACAGATACATATAAGATTATTACAAGTTTGTTCGAATTACAGAAATACATAGGATTAAGCTAGGAGTATGATTTTTATGTATTTTCTACCAAAAAAAAACTTTCCCAGTTATCAAGTCTCAGCCTGAGCTTGTTCTAAAATTGTTCTTAAATTTTGGCAGATTTGATCCTCGTTGTTCTTATAAAGTTGTTCTTATAAAAAAAATTGCGTGTACAGTAACAGTATTACCCAAGGAAGTTACAAGGACAATCACTGGTTACCACGGACCTAAAGCAGGTTTTGGGAATTGAAAATTATTTAGTGATAAATAATTTCAAGGTCATGGATGTTTATGTTTTGGTCTTGAAAAAGTGAAAATATGTAAAATAGAGCCGCAGTTTTTTATAGGTCCGTGGAATCAAGTGAGAACCTGATGAGCAGAGCATGTGATGCGCAAAGGTCTCCCCTCCGATCCCCCACTGGAAAATGTTAGTGCCAGCGACAAAAATGTAACAACAGCGATTGCATTTTAGTGACAAAAATTGTATTTAGCGGATTTTTAAACTTCGCGACTATAGCGACAGCGACTGTAATTCTAGCGAAAGGGAGTATCATTTAGGGAATTTTGTCTATGGTCTGAGCCTCACGATCTGTTATGTGAACTAAGGCTGTGGTCACACTTGAACCCCCGAATCGTACCTAAAATCAGAGGTCACACTAAAAGTATACTTTAAGCAGACGGTAGCTATGGCAATAATGAAAGTATCCTTTCTCTGTGCCAAGTGTGACCACGGCCTAAGTCCAATGAAAGATAAGAGTCATTATTGAGGTAATGAGTAGATTCCATGCGTCAAACCGCCCTTTTCGAGCGAGCCCGGGAGACAGCTTCCGGTGAACGGGAACGACAACACCTGTCTTTTGCAGCCGTAAATCTACCACAAGCAAAGTTTGGCTTTGTTTACAGTGTGCATGTAGTTGAAGTAAATTAAGATGTTCGTCACTTGTTATCAAGTTCTGAAGCAGGGATTGACACCAAATTCACCTCCGGAATAAGAAGCAAAAGGCCCAATGCCCACAATGCCAGTAGCAATGTACCATTCATTCAAAGTCAAACTCGAAGCCAAGGGAAAGAAAAAGGGTGATTGTAATAGTACATATTAATTGACACGTTCTTTTTTGACTAATGTAGATGTCATGTGTAAACTGGTTGTTAGGAAAACACTTCTTTATGAAACATTACTTATAAATAAAATGTTTTATTCAAGATAGTTGACGGTAGTTTTATCCGTGACTCCAAAGTATCTTTATTCACCGATAATCTCCGTTATTTCTTGAGCAGTCGAGACTTGTGAAAGATGAAGCTGTCTAGCTGCCGGTCCTATTCAAATTTTATCGCAGTTTTACAAATATCCAAACTTATCCGCGAGTTTTTGAGGTGCAATAATCTTGCAGCACTCGTTTTATAAAGTGATTAGCAGTTGATCACTTGATGTAAAAAGCTATCAGTGAATGAATCAGAAATTTTGAAGTGAAGTTTTGATGACCTACAATTTAAAAATGTAACCAAAATTAATCAGGTCGACAGCTAAAGAAACATTAATATACCGATAAACACCAAGACGAATCCAGAATTGATTAAAACAAGATAGATTTCTCATGCCAAAGGTTTCGGGACGAGCGGAAGTGACTCGACCGGGCAACTAAAAAGTAGTTCCCAGTCTTTTCTCGAAAAGGGCGGTACCCATTATTGCGGTACAGCGGTTTCTACACGAAAATACACTAAAACGAGGCTATCGGGAGAAAAGAGCCGATGTTGGACCGATAGCCTCGTTTCCATGTACTTTTATGCAGAAAACCGCTGTAAAAAAGGGGGAAAAGCAGAAACAATACAACGTAAGATTAAATTTGTTTTTGCACTATACTTTGGCTGGCTGTTACGAGCTTTCTTCAGATATTATGGAAAAATCGTTACAAATGTATTTAGTGGTTATACAAGCAGAGTGACAGGACCCGATATATATAGAAGATAGAAAGATCGTATCAATATCAGTATCTTTTTCATCTCGGGCATTTAACTTTAAGCCGTCGTTGGTTTCAGGTGTTTATGCTTGGATAAATAGATATGGCATGGATTTGACAGTTGAAATGGCGGAATATAATCAACGCTAACTTTAAAAGAGGATTACTGCGGCGTGAAATTGAAACATGATAGAGTTTGATAATAAAATAAAGGAAACAGCCGATCCGTTGATAAAGGTTTGAATTGTTTTATTTGTTGTTGATAATAATAATAGTTTGTTTTTCAACTCGTAATGAACGACTGCTGTCATAAATTCTCCCAAATCAAGCGCAAAGACTTTGCTCACCCATATCTTTAAATTTGGAGTCTGTCTGTGCTTCTTGCATTGGTTTTGAAACTGGGAAACTCCCAGGTTCTTACCTCTTTTGTTGTTAGAATGAAAAAGAAAGGGCACTGGGAACAAGGATCAGGGGACTTGGGACATATTTTTAAAAATATACATATATCAATATATACTCTTTTATTTTTATAAGAAAGTCAGGCTGAAAATCGGCCAAAATTTAAGAACGTGCTAAGAATGCACCCGAGGCTGAGGAATGGCCGAGAATTTTATTTTGTTAAAAGTGTTTCTACAAAATCATGGGGTTGGTAAATAGTTGAGTTTTACAATCTTGAACAATTTGCAGGACTCTTTATTTCTCTATTACTCTATTTGTATATCAAACTGAAGCTCGTATATTCTTAGATACACATACAGTGTCGTTCATAAAGTTGTTCTTATGCCGCGTACACCGAAATACGTATGATTATATTACGAACATTTTAAGAACATTTAATTTGGGGCTACTGAAGTAAAACCATTGTCCTTGTGTCAATGATACTGACTTATAAACATCAAAAGCACGAAAGTGGATTAAAGATAGTTTCAAACCTCAGCTCAGCGTGGGTTTTGCTCTACTATGGCTATGCATCGCAAAAACATCAATTTAGTATTAGTTGCTAAAATTTAAAAATTGGTTTCTTACTCCCGCTCGAAATCCTCAGCTCACAGATACACAAGCCTTATAATTCATTTTAATGAACTAAAATTCTCTTTACAGGGATGGCTGACGCGAAGAATACAAAGAAAAGCGACGAACTCCTCATGCAACTGGAATCAGACTCGATATAAAACAATTCTGAACCTGTCCATCCCGCAGAACAAACCGACCATGAACTGAATCAGTGAATTGTGTATCCAAGAAACGTTGATTCCGTGATGAAGCTCTTTCAATTTTTGCACAAATCCAAATTTCCTTGTGAGTAACAAGTAACTGTAAAAGCTCAGAAGTGGTTCTACCAATAATTTGTGTCATAATTGGGCATAAACACGAGGAATTCCACAAATAAAAGTTCTAAATTGGAACAGTCGCGATCGCCAGAATAAACCAACCTGTTAAAATGTTTTAGAACTGACCGGTTTCGCGAGGAACCTTGGTCTGACATATGATTTCTATGGGCGTTCTGATTGGTTGATTAGCATGCAACGTCTATCAAGACGTCACATGACCCACCATTGCAAACCAGGGTAATGGCGACTTAGCAGAAGTGTGGCGATATGAAACTTTTCTCTACGCATATCGCCGCCGAATTTTGTTCTAAATTTCCAAATTATAGGGACCTTACCCTTAAGAAAAGGCCAAACTGGCAGTTTTGATGAGTAATAGGAAATACTCGAGGCTAGCCGAAGGGTTAGTTTTAGTTTCTAGCAATGATGTAGCGCCTAAGCAGTCGGCCATGTTTGTTAGGATTTTTGAGTTGTACAAACGGACAATCTCATTATAAAAGGTCACGATTTCTAGTTTCTAAGGCTTAATTTTCAACTTTTAAACATTTCTTCTTGTTATTTAACTTTTAGGTACCATGACAGAAGTCAGTATCACCCGTACCAGGTTTGTATTGTTTCCAACGATATGGCATATATCTGAAGTTGAGGTTTGCTTGACTTCATTTTCGACGGTAATATTCTAAGTTCAAAGAGGAATTCCTGTGAAACACAGAAGTCGTTAATGAAGAGAATATAATTTTTTGCCTTTTTACAGACTGGCAGCAAGTACTCCGCAAAGAATCATACGAATTGTTTATCAGACAGCCGGGATAGATCGCCAAGTAGCGGTTCGGGAAGTCGAGGAAGCTCTCCATATTCAAGCAGGCACTCTAATAACTCGCCACGTCTTATTCGATCAAAGTCAACCCATAGTCGATCGAGAGATATTGGTAAGAAAGGTGAGATATTAAAAGCAAAGCAGATGGGCTGAACGCGATCTGATTTGCTGCGAAATCGAGTATTCAAAAATATCGGACATTTTATCCGGTGTATGAAAACTATCAGTTTCGTAGACGTGAAGTTGTTAGATGTGTTAACACAGCCATTAATAAACTTCCGTTTAGATAAAATAGACAGTAATTTTAAGACAGTTGCATGGACTCACATCAGCATTGTAAAATCTAGCAGGTGCTCAGATGTCTAAATGACTTTGTATGAAGATTTTTAAAAATACTAAAGATTTTGTCTTTCTTTGTTTCTTAAATGCTATATTTCTTAAATGATTTATTTCTATGATTAAATTTATCTGTACTACAAGAGGCTTTAAAATTATAATTTCTTCTTTGACATCTCGTAATATTGAGATCAGTGATCATCTGACCTGAACTAATTATAAATAGATTGTAGTAGTACTGCAAACAAATACAGTACAGTTTCCATATTTTACCACAGGAAGTCAAAGTTTTAATGAATTCAGTCAACCATGAAAATTCTACTAAAAATTATACAAATTTATATCCAAACATAAAATGTGTTTTAAAATCAAGTTGAAAAACCTTAAATATTGTAAGTTGTGTAAATGATTACCTCTGCACTGAAATCAGCACAATCAATAAGACTATAAGGGTAATTTGCATAATACTAGTCATTTTCTTAGCCCAGAATGCAGACATAATGCAAGTGAATAAAACACTGTACACAAATTTGAAACACCAATTATCAAGTAACAGGACCAGAAATTAACATCTTCCAACCTGTCAGTGGTGAGTAGTTTTTGCCTCGGGCAAGCAGAAATTGCAAAAAAGGTCACCCAACAGGCAAGTAACAATTAAGAACTGATGTTACTCATAGCATGTCAGTTTGAGCTGAAAATAGCACTGTATTAAACCACCGAGTTATTTGATCATAGCTCTGTCTGTTAGTGTATGAAAAGTTGATAGAAAATCAATAACTGGACAGTCATTTTAAAACTTTATCTTTTGGTTTTGTTTCCCTGTCCAGCAGTGCGATCTTGACATAGTTTTCGTGTGCTTGAGCTAAATTTTGAGTTCCAACTTGATGCGTATTGATGCATTATTATGTGGAACTTCATAGAAAATGAAAGAGAAAGCATACTGATGAAGACAAATAGCAGTATAAGTCAAAGGAGCATAATGCAAAGAGGGAGAGAAAGTGGCAAGCTCACATGGAGAATAAAAGGGTAAAAAAGCAAAAAGAAAAAAAGGAAAAAAATGGTTCATTTCGATGGGATTCGACCTGGTGGCATGGCCGCTCGCCACCCGTGTTCGCTCTTATTAAAATCCACACAACTCTAGCCTGGGGTGCCTGTGTGCAAAATACGAAAAAACGTGCATTTGGGACTCAAAGGGTTAAGATCCACTTGTATTTTCATTTCTCTTCTTTGTTAAAGAAAAAAGAGATCAAACTTCTAATTGATCTGGATATACGTTTTATAACAGAATAATACATACAGTATTTCTCGAACTAAACCTGCCCTTGGTGAAAAAATCCTTGAAAATTTTTAAGTGTATTCAGTTTACCAAAAAATTCAATCAATTCAACTTAATATCTTTATCAATTTGTTTCTTTATACAAAAGCAGTAGCCACATGCACTAATTGAGTGCCTATTTTTTACTGTAGCCTTAATTTTAGTTTTGTTGTAGTTTGGGGGAGTAAAATTGCAGTTGGGCAAGGGATCTCCAAAAAAGTTTGTTTCCAGCCCTGAAGTAAATAACCTTCCAGTTCCAGATTTGTGTATTTACATAGATTTTAAAATGTCAACAAATGGTCAGGCGAGAAGAACACCCACAGTTAAGCAAACAAGCGGTTATTGATACATAGACCAATAAACATTTCAGAAAAAAATTGTTAACTTTTATCAGTTCCAAAAGATTTTTACAAAATATACCAAATTATTATACAAAATACCCCTGAACAGGAATTCATTTGAAAAGGGGGGTGGTGTTTACTTGGTCAAATATGGTAATAATTTATGTAAATATGTGTTAGATCTATGCAACTTTGTAAATACTTATCACAATGGAGTGAATTGTAGAGCAAGTAAAAAGTTGTAAAGTAAGAATGAAGTTTGGTAAGATAACTATTGTCTTTCAAGATTCATTTTTTGTCTTAATTTCCTCAGTTGTTGTTTTGCATGTGCATCGCAGTTTCTTTTGTTTTGGCCATGTGTCAGACAGACTGTATGCTGTACACTCACAAAGCAATTGTGGGAACTGAAAGTACTTTATACACAACTAGCATAGAACATAAAGATTTTAAAGTACTTCTTTTGATTTTGAGGACTGTCCAAACATCGTGTATAAGTAATTAGTTATTAGTATTTTTGTTTAAAAGTTCAACCTAAATATTAATTTATTTTTGTTCGTTATTTACAAATGGTAGCTGGTACACATAAATAGTTTTCATTTGATGATTTTTTCAAACATTGGTTATGATACATATATTTCTATTTGAAAGTTCAGATAAGTTTCCTGCAGTTATGCGCTTCATTTGCCTATTCATTTTATGTGCATGCTTTTTGATTATTTACTGCCTACAATAAAAGCTTAATTCTTAAATTAAGGATTTGTGAATCTTCAGTTCACCTTAGAAGAGCTATATGATTAAACATGTGTAAGCGATGCAGTTGAAATTTCAATCACATTGACATCAATTTGTATTTTTGATACAGTTGAATATGACATGACTCTTGTTGTAGAATCCTGTGTTCTGCTGATTTGTGTAAAGTAGATGAACACTAAACTGCTCATTCATGCTCTGCAGTATATCAGGAAGGGTTACTAGAATTAGTTTTAATGCTTTGTTCTTAGTAAAATCGATTCCTTTATTTATTGTATTTCTTTTTTTTACCAGTCAGTACTGTACCATGATTTTCATTTCTTCTTTATATTTGCCTTGTAGACTGAAAACTCTATTTTCCATTATTGGAATGTTCAAATGTTTTCCTTATAACTTTGTTAGGCCTATTTTAGATGCTGTACTTCACATGACATGAATCAAATTAGCAAAATTAAGTTCATGTGAAATATGGCATCTGAATCAATTTGGAAAGGCGAATGTAACTCAGCCATTCTTTCTGCCTGGCTCAGGCAGGAATAACTGATCACTGATCTTCATATGAGGCAAATCAAATGCATAAGTTATTATAATATATTTTTTGACCACACAGCACATGTCAAAGTTTAACATTACAATCCAGAATGATGACTGGGAGAGCAAAACATGGTTCAAGCTCAGATATCGACATGTGCAGTTTGTGCTTTGGTGGAATTAATTTCAGTGTCTGAATCAATTCAGCCAATCAAGAATTTAGGGCAGCCTCTGAAACAGGCCTAACTGCATTGAAATTTATGCATTATTTTATTGATATTTGTGTTGTAACTTTCACTTGCATGTGAAGATGATCGGTGATTGATTAGAACATAAGAACTCTAGTATGCTTGCTTTTATCCGTAACATGTACTTTGTTTCTGGTATATTTTTGTCTCAGATATTAACAGTTAATATTAATAATTTATTTACTATTCAACAGGCTCTAGCAAGTCCCCAAGTGATTCCCGTCACAGCAATAACTCACACAATACTGACCATCATGGCAAATTCAATCATGTTAACAATGTAAGCTACATTCATTTAGTTTTATTATTTATTGGATTGCATACAGTTTAGAAAAGGCTGTCCATGGGAAGTGTTTTTTTTAATCAAAATGAAGCAATACAATTTGTGTAATTTTAGAAGAAGAAACATGTTTATTTGTGACCCTGCATGTGATTTCGGTGTAAATGCAAAATGAAAAAGACGCTAAAAGATGGTGTCTTTTTGGTGTGAAAAAGAGGATCAAAAGACGGCAGGTACAGTACCGCCCTCGATGAACTTTCCCACCACGCGCGAGTCGCGCTCGATTTTTTCTCGAGTGCCAATGCCACGCATCACTGACACTCGAAGTTTACGCGAAGATAATTACTGCATAATTTTTATTTCTCGAGTGCGCGTAACTCTCGATTCACTCGAAAAGTACAACTGTGACAACGGATAATTATAAAACTGTTCTTGTTTTAAATTCTCTACGAAACTTAATTTTTTTGAAACAGAAATGAAATCGGATTCGTGATGCTAAAGCCATACAGTTGAACCACTAAAACAGGACCTTGCAAACTTGTTTGTTCCACATACTTTATTATCATGTCAAATTTCGATGGACCTTCAAACAAAGAGTAGATTTGATGAGCAGCATTTCACAATTTGGTCGATCATGATACATTAAAAATCAAATCTTTAATAACTAGTTGAAATTTCCAACCGTGAGACAAAATATGCCATTGCAGAAATTAACATTGTTTACCGCGGAAGTTAGACAAGATTACTTACGACGCTGTGGCTTCGAACAAACTGTTGTGTCACAAATTCGCTGAGTAGCATTTCATCGTTTGGCCGATCATGATATCTAGAAAAATCAAAGCTTTAATATCCGCAGTAGAAATTTACAACGGTGAGATAAACATTCCGTTGCTCAACTTGTTTATGACGCTGTGACCTTCAAACAAACTATTGCTGGGCAGCTTTTCATATCTTGAAAAAGCCCAATATTAATAAACTAGCATCGTAAATATGTTGTTGTCATTTCCTCTAGTAATCTTCAGGCCCAAAATCCAAACAGTTTTCAAAGATCGCTGTTCGGTAATGTGTATTTCTCAATGTTGTTGCCGCCATTTAGATTTTTCTTTCTTTTTATTTGCTCTTTAACGACCAGCGAGTCTACCTGGGTAAAATGAAACTATATTTTTCTGTATAACGAACATCTCCCATAATAATTCGATCGATGATATTTTACTTGTCAAATCCATTATTTTCACAGTTCACATTTGGCGAGCAGTCAAGAAATTTGTTTACGTGCAAAGAACTTCATGTGGTTTCAAAACAAAGGCCATACCAGTTCAACCAATCAGAGAGCGGACCAACAGTTTGCTGACAGCTCATCAACACCCCAAATATTTTACTTTTGTCTGGAACGACTGAAAGTCAACATGCGACGAAGGCAATTGAAATTTACTGTATTTTATTGCGACTTGTTTTTGCTGCAATGATCAAGCGACAATGTTTTGTTATTTTCAAAAGTTGACATACACTGAGTAAAATAAAATATTTTTCAACTTATCTCAAGCGGGAGTTCAACTGACATTTTAAACGATTTTAAAACACGGAAAAGAAGACTCGAGACAAAATCAAAACATCAAATTATGATTCTCCGCGTCGCATATCGAGTCAAATCAAAATCATGGGTGAAAACTGGTTAGGAATTCTGAATTACTGAATTTAGCGTACCAGGAATCACGAATCATTTGCAAAACTACAAAATCATGTACAGTGTAGCACAATTATGCAGGAAAATTGCAAATAGACATGAAACACTATTTCGCTTCTACTTGCGAAATAATTAAATGCGTTTACTCTGCTTTCCGAGTATGTATATAAGGATTGTTTTCAGACGATCGCGAATAACTGTCTGTTAGCACTGCAGATAGACACAAAGTGTTGAACTAATTCTTTCCATTTATTTATCCCCGATTTTCGTGCAGATACTGATTCATCGTTGCTTGCAGACTGTTCATGCAGATGTTTTTTCAACTTTAAATTTAATTTACAAAAAGCTTGGTTTATCAGAAACAGTTTCCTTTACATTCTGTTTGTATTAGCTTTCTATTATTTCCTTTGAATTATGTTTTAAAAGAAAAGTACAGTCTTAAAACAAAAGAATTCTCACGTGCAGTTTACGTGAACTTTACTTGTATATGTTGTAGTTAATTTTTGGTTTCAGTTAAATTTCGTTTTGAACTGGTTAATTTTTTTCACACTAGTTAGTTATTTTTTCTAACCAGTTAATTTTTTCTAACTGGGTTATTTTGAATCGAATA
>JAOCPT020379910.1:0-13317 GCA_026546935.2 Palythoa grandiflora | reverse complement strand
AAAAACAAAATTTCATACGAAATTTTAAAAGAAAACATATGAAAGTTTGCACGAAATCGAGGTTGGGAGTGCATCGAATGGATATTCTTCATTACTACCACAGTTTTTAAGATAAAAAGACCAAATTTTCAGTACTTACTAATTTTGACTTGCTCTTTCCATTTCTGCCGTTTAAATTGCATTATAAATATCAATTTTTAACTTACTCAAACAGGCGTGACAAGGGTCTATTCCACAAGTATTAAGTGGTTTCATCGTGCAATTAACGATTCTCACATTACGAGTCAGTTTTTGTCATCAAAAAGGCAAATGTCTTCATGATATAGCCATCATGAAATTATACAACGGTTATTTCTTTCCATCTGTATATATATGGAAATTGTAGTAGATATAGAAATACGGGTGTGGGGATCGTAATAGGAATGGGTATATGGGTGTGGGGATTGTAGTAGGATTGGATATACGTGTATGAACCTTGTAGTAACGAGAATGGATATTCGAGTGCGGGGATTGTAGTAAGTATGGATATACGAGTGTGGGGATTGTAGTTGGTATGGATATAGGAGTGTGGGGATTGTAATTGGTATGGAAATAAGAGTGCTGCGATTGTAATAGGTATGGATATACGAGTGTTGGGATTGCTGGGATTGTAATAGGTATGGATATACGAGTGTGAGTAGGGATTGGAGTTGGTATGGATATAGGAGTGTGGGGATTGTAGTTGGTATGGATATACGAGTGTGAGGATTGTAGTTGGTATTGTAGTTGGTATAGATATACGAGTGTGAGGATTGTAGTAGGTATGGATATACGAGTGTGGGGATTGTAGTAGGTATGGATATACGAGTGTGAGGATTGTAGTTGGTATGGATATACGAGTGTGGGGATTGTAGTAGGTATGGATATACGAGTGTGAGGATTGTAGTAGGAATGGATATACGAGTGTGGGGATTGTAGTAGGTATGGATATACGAGTGTGGGGATTGTAGTAGGTATGGATATACGAGTGTGGGGATTGTAGTAGGTACGGATATACGATCCGGATTGTGTTCACGTTAATACTTTGTTTGCTGTTCAGTGTTTTCGTTCAGCATTCCGGCAAAGCGAAAATCGAAGACGTCTGCCAGTTACGAACAGCTTACTGCGACGGTTCAAGATAGTCCCTTCCAGATTGTTTAAAATTTGCAATAGATAAAGAGACGACAATAATAGGAAAAACAAGAAACCATACCTATTTTAAGACTGGTTAATTACCAAAAATGAAACTAGTCTTTTTCAAACTTGGCGTTCAGCTTTTGTTAAAGAAAACTACAATATGTTTGAGTTTTACTTGTGTGGTGACACAGATGATTACTAAAGATTCTTTTCCACTTCCCCGCCCCACACCCCCTCCTTCCTTACGCTCTCACGGGGAATTGTGGGAAAAGGAGATATATAAAGGAGGTGGGTCAAAAATATAAATAAATACACGGTGTCATTTCCTTTGATGTACTCGAAAAAAAAAACAGATTATGGGTTCTTCTCAGGATTTGAACACGTGATTTCCATTTTTAGTTTGCATTTGGAAGTGGATTTATTTTAAAAACGTGGAGAAGATAGCAGTTGTTTAAAAAAAATGTTAGCAGTATAAAGAAAAACACCGACCTTCTTTTATTGCCATTTTTAACCATGATGCATGTGTACATATAAATTTAATTGGTTTGTCCGTGTGAACATAATTTTATAGAGTATATAAGACACAAAAGTCATATTTGAAATTATTGTTACGGCAACAGTACATTGTTCATGAATCAATACACAAGAATACATGAAGTTAGTTATTTTTTATACTTTTTAATTGGTTATCTTCCTAATTTATCTGTGTCCACAGTAAAGAATTGCTTATAGTTTATCAGTATTAACTTGGAGCAAAATAGAGAGGGTCGGTTTTCCAATTCTCTTTTTCCACGCTCTTCAAAATATTTATGTATTCATCAGTAACTGGGCACAAAGGTGACAGGTCTGATCTTCATGTCCGCTTTCTTGACTGAGTAGTAGGCGTTTTTCCAGTGGTACCAAGCAATACCCTTTGCATCATTTCCCCCGTGAAGGTACAGGCCGTTAAGGTTGGAATAGTGACAACTGTTATACCACCAGGCTCCTTTATAGACTGCGGCGCAGTTCCCAATATTCTTATCGTTGTCTCGATCCTTGGTACTAAAGTCCATCCCGTTGTGAGAGGCTAATGAGTCTCCAGCCGTGCCTGAATGATAAAAACAATTTTTAAATTGTTTGAAAATTGTGTCCATTCCATGTTTCACATAAAACTATGGATATAAACGAAGTCTTAAGACCGTAGCACATTTGAAAAATCGGCTGATCTCTTTACATTGTGACGCCTTAGTTGATCTTACAATTTAGCTGTCTTGATATTTTATATAATCGTCACGCAAGGGAACATCTTGTTACAAAGTAGGTAACAATTTATCTGTCATTTAAATCTTTAATCAGCATTATATCACTGCAGATCTTTTGAAAACCTCTTCGAATACCCAACGTAGACATAAAGATCCTACATGGTCGCACGAAGATACAAGTTTTCTCCGAGTGTTGAGATGTTTTCAATACAAGAACATAAAATCCGTAACTCCAAGCGGTCAGTAAGTTTCTTTTTATTATATGAAATCTTCATAGTCAAGCAATGCCTACGTCTTAGGAAAATCTTCGGAAATCATAGGAGCTATCCCACAGTTTCCGAAAATCTACGGAAATTTTTGGCAGTGTTCGAAAATCTTTGGAAGTTTTCGAAAAGTTTCGGAACTACTTCAAAATTGGTTTTTAAGTAATTTTGCAAGTTTTGAAAAACAAATTGAAAACTTTTGGAAAATCTTCAGAAAACTTCGGAAACTCTCGGAAGAGTTCGGAAACAGTCGGAAATTTTTGTAAGCGATCGGCCATGGAACTGCAAGACGCGAGTTGTCATAGTAATGCAAAAATGACCATTGAAAACGGCTCGAAAACGCTAAAACCTGATTGGTTCAAAAATGATATCACACACGTATTGATTAAAATGGTAATGCAACTGGGGAGAGTGGAGATATCATTTTCCTCATCTTGCTACCACTCGGTATATAGAGATTACTTCATGGAAAAAGCGCGCGTACGGTTTCTGTTCACGAGTTGGAAGTAGAGAAAACAAACGAGTGAGAGCGCAGCGAACGAATGAGTTTTCTGATACGTATCAACGAGTGAATAAAAATCGTACAAAGCATTTTCCATGCTGTCATGTGTTTATTTCATAGGTACTGAAATTTCTTCTTTGTGTAGCAGACAAATTTATTTCGCACAAGTGAGACGATGAAAGGTGCAAAATAGTTTTCAATATACAGTCGCCCAACAACATCAAGAAAGAATAAATCTCTCTACACAAAAACTGTTGATTATAAAAGCTGATGAAAGCCAATAAAATGTACAATATTCAACACTATGTTTATCATATATTAGCAACCTTAAATGTCTATGAAAATACAAAAGCGAAAACTTTTAAAACGATTAACTTTGAGCTTTTAATGTTCGAAGCGAAATTGGCTCGTTTACGTTTCCATCTTTTGTACGAACCAAATGATAAATTGGCAAATGTACTCATTTAGTTCAAACGCTGGAACATCTTTCTTGTCTTCGTCCTTTGTTTTCAATCATGTTTCCCACAATCTTACACTTCATTCAGTTTTTTGAGCGGTATTTTTGTTTTCTTGTTCTGAAATGAATTCTTCGACAGAGCAAACAGAAGTAACCTTCCCTCAGCCATTTTTCAGAGCGCGCGGTTTTTTGTGCAACGTCTCTTGGGTGACGTAACTTTCAGTACGTTCATTCATCATCTGTGAAATTATGTCGTTCGCGTTTCTGATTGGACGAACGGTATTTTTCACGGTAAAATGTTGTGGTTCGTGCTACTGATTGGCTACGTTAAAGAATTAGTACGATTTTTATTCACTGCGTTTTTGGTGAGTAAATCTCAGTACCTATGAAAGAAACAACTGTATTTCATACAATAAAAATTCGTATCGTCATTCCTGCATCGGATCCTTATTTATTTGAAGAGTTTATTCAGGTTTTGGCTTGTAATACTACAACAAAACGAGTTTAAGTGGAAGGGTCAAGGACTAAACGAGTTAGTAATCAAATAAATGTGTGCACTTGGTTGGTAAGTAACCTCAATCTTATTTACCTGTGAATGACCCAAGACTCAACCTATATTTATTTCCTTCATCTGCCACGCCAAACAAGCTGTAGACAGCGTAGGCTGTCTTCCTATTCCAGTCTTCAAGGTCAACTCTCAGCTTGTACTGTTGTTGATGAGTTAAGCGGTGGATCTTATCTAGTCCCAGCCAGTAATTTTTTTTCAGGTTGCCAAAGCCGCGTTTGTAATCAGACCAATCACGATAGAAAATTGTGGTTCTGTCCAGTCTCCTTTGGATTACCGTCCATCCTCCGCCGTCTGTGGTCTGGTCACAATAGACACTGAATTGTCCGTTTCCATCCGGATCAATCTTGTAGACACCACTTTTTTTCTGGCCACAGTTGTAAATGTCAGCACAGTTTTTGGGAACTGTAGAAATTAAGTAAGTGACTAATTAGGTAATATTTTAGTGCTTTCTGTGCGTGGAGTAATATAACAAACATGGATCATTACCAACACCAGCACCAGCATCAGCACCTACGAATACCAATACCAATACCAATACCAATATCAATACCATCACCAATACCAATACCTATACCAATACCAGTACCAATACCAATATTAATACCAACACCAATACCGATACCATGTACCATTACCAATACCAATACCAATATACTAATACCAATACCAATACGGTTATACCAATACCCGTGCCAGTACCAATACCAATATCAATACCAACACCAATACCAATACCTATACCAGTACCAGTACCAATACCAATATTAATACCAACACTAATAACATTACCAATACTAATACCATTACCAATATTAATACGAACACGAAAACCAATACGAATACGAATACCAATACCAGTACCAAAATTAATACCAACACCAATACCAATACCAGTACCAATATTAGTACCAATACCAACACCAATACCAATATCAATACCATTGCCAATACCAATACCAATATCAATACCATTACCAATATCATTACCAACATCAATACCAATAACAATACCAATACCATTACCAATACCAATACCAATATCATTACCAATATCAATACCCAATACCAATAACAATACCAATACCATTACCAATACCAATACCAATACCAACATCATTACCTATACCAATACCAATACCAATACCAACACCAATATCAATACCAATACCAAGGCCAACACCAACACCTACACCAATACCAACACCAATACCAATACCAATACCAATACCAATACCAACATCAATACCAATAGCAATAGCAATACCAATACCAATACCAACATCAATACCAATAACAATACCAATACCATTACCAATACCAATACCAATATCATTACCAACATCAATACCCAATACCAATAACAATAACAATACCATTACCAATACCAATACCAACATCATTACCTATACCAATACCGATACCAATACCAATACCAACACCAATACCAACACCAATATCAATGCCAATACCAAGGCCAACACCAACACCAATACCAATACCAATACCAATACCAATACCAATAACAATACCAATACCAATATCAATATCAATACCAACATCAATACCATTACGAGTACCAATACCAAAGCCAATATTAATGCCAACACCAATACCAATATCAATATCAATACCAATACCAATACTAAAAAGTAAAACAAATAAAGAAAAAGTTATAGAAAACGGGCTAAATGGCGTTCTTTCATAATCGTGCTCAAGCGTTTTCATTAGCTAAGTCTGTATCACACAGGTTTGTGACCTTTCGTCTTTCGCCTTTCGTCAATACCAATGAGCCTAGCGCTATGATTTAAAGCAGTAGCACGTATCACAACTCAGCGTTTTAAACAAGTCGGCCATGCTGCCTACTAGAATTATTGTTAAACAAACTGAATCACTTCGATAGCTTGGATTCCAAACAAAGACAAATGTAGATTTTCGATAACCAACTTCAATCAAACATTAAACATTTTGAAAATTTCAGCTATAGATGGTATTTTTTTCACTGTGTTCGCTTCAGAAAGCTTTTTTTGGCTCGTCGAGTCACTAAATAATTTTTTTTTGACAATTTTTGTGAAGAAGACCACAGGATTTTACAATTTCAGTTTTTTCTAAATCAGCTCACGCAAAAAACTATAAGCACACACAACAAAAATTTAATAAACTTACCCGCGGTGCAATTGGAACTCGGCGATCCAATACAACGACTGAGTTTCTTGTCCAACTCGTTCAGTTTCTGCGTGATATTAGAGAGACGGTTGACAATGTCTTTTGCATTGGAAAAACCGTAAAAATTCTGAACGACATTGGGTCCGCAGTTTGGCTGACTGGAAGTGGATATTGCAGCTCCCAGAAATAAGAAACCAATAATGAGGATCGTCGAGTGAACAATTTTGGACTGCAGCATCTTGAAGTCTGGTGTTCTTCTCTTTGGGTTCAATTTTCAATCAGGTGCTCACACAGTTTTTCTTTAAAAAGGAAAAAAAATGTTATTAACAAAAGCAAAATCATGTGCTTTAATACTGAAAATAGAGAGTATTTCTACCTCACAAACGTTCAGTTAAGTCTGCAAGATCCGGAAACAGTCCTCTTGCTATGTTGCATGCCCCTTCTGAAGAGAAGTAAAGTTTGTGGTAGAGCGTGCTGCATCTAACTGTTAGGTGTTTACGAGATTTCTACTTTTATAGGTTGTATAAATTACTGTCTAAAGCAAACGTGACTATGATAGGAGTCAATCCTTTGACGAGCCTAAGAGCCCCACTGGAGCCGGTGCTTATCTCTGGTTTCGGTAGTTTTAAGAGGATGAGAGTCATTGACTACCCTTCGACGGGATATCAATCAGTCTCGCAATATACAACTCAACAGAATCTGGCACTCATTTTATCGACCTCGTAAGGATGGGAAACTGAATCAACTTTGGCGGCAAAGAAGATCACAGAAATGTTTAACACTGGGCTTTTCCGGAATTTAAAACCGCGGGAACTTGTTGCTGTAGCACTGCGCTGACTACGCCGTCGTTAGTTTTTGATAAACCCGTGTTAGAGTATCACGATGTTGGTGCACTGTACTTTGGTGTCAATCATACTTCATGGATACCATAAGTTAACAGACGTACTGGCGACAATCTTATTTTTTTAAATAATTCCCAAAACAATATCGTAGATTTTAAGAGCTTTTTGTAGTAAAAAACTTGTTTTGAATCCAAACTTTACACTTGACCAATCAAAAGAGTATTGAAGTTTTAAGGTTTTTATAGTCAGATTTGTACGTTTGACAAGAAGTCTCTACTTTTAAAGAATACTCAAGTCCGATTGCGTGTCATTGTCTGAAAACATATATTAAAGCCTCTTAAAATAGACCTCCTCGGACTGCCTCAATGTTTTCCCAATACAGTTCACTTGGGAAATAAGATGTTTTGTTTAAGCTGAACATTCTTTCGTGTCTTTCTCATTACCGCACATGAAACAATGGAACAAAGCATCTTATTTCCCAAGAGGACTGTATTGGGGAAACATTCAGGCAGTCCGACTCGCCACAGGCAGCACAAATGTGGATCCGACTTGTCACAACATCATAGTTTTGAGCTAGTTAGCTACAATTACTTGGAATAGTTAGAAAATTAGAGAATCAGTTTATGTTTAAACTCGTTCTAAGTGTAATATTGGTCCACAAATTATAATTCTAATGGTGTAAGCACTCAGGAGAGCCTGTTAAGAGTAACTTAACAAATTACCGTTAAGATGTTTTTGCTAGAACATTCTGATTCCCAGACTTTCATGACTCACCACAGGCAGCACATATCAGGATCCGACTTATTACAACATCATAGTTTTGAATTGCTTTCCAAACTACAGTTACTTGGAATTGTTAGAGAATTAGAGAATCAGTTTATGATTAAACCTGTGTTAGTTAAGAGCTCAATTTTAGAGTAATATTGGTCCACAACACATAATTCTAATGGTGTTGGTACTTAGGAGAACCCGATGAGAGGAACTTAAGAGATTACCACAATGTTGTTTTTGCTAGAACATTCTATATATTTTACAAGTTGTTTTATTAAAGGAATAATGGACCCCACTTGCTTTTAGTTTAGATAAGTATACAATCGGTTAAATGCAAACAATTTAGGATTTGCCTTTGGTTTTCGTCAAATCTAAAACCAGTGCATACTATTTAACCGCTTTTGCCTTCAGGCAACGTGTGCAGTGGAAGAACACCATTATCTCAAAGAGTACATATAATCAAACAAAATAGCGGTAAAGCTTGAATTAAGCTTCATTAATGCAAATTGCTATACAAGTGCATAGCTGACAAGTTTTCATGAGTTTCATTGCAAAACTTCAAGCTTCAAGAGCCATTAAAATGAAGTTGTCGAAAGAACTTGAGGTCTGTTTTAAAAGCAAAGAAAAAAACAAAAATGTTTGTGTTAAAATGAAACCGATGTTTTAAAAACAATAGAGGCGTTCTTATTCAGTTTGAATAAAGGAAGGAGAGGATGTCGACTTTTTCTGATCCTACCCTCCCTCTTTAAAGTTCTTGTCACACGTACCAAAGATTGCTTCCCCAAGAATCTTCAAATTGTTAGGAGACGCTGAGCTAAGACCTATTTAGCGCATGCGGGTAAACAACTTTTAAAAAAGACTCATACACGAATGCTAGAGTAAGACACAAAACTAAAAAGTCTTGAGAAGCATGATAAACAGAACGTCGAGGCTGAAGTATTTGAAGTTTTCAGAAGAACATTAAAGTTTAGCACTTCAAAAGATTCAATTGGTTTAAGGGACTACGATAGCCATGTATACAAGGGGAATGGAGACTGTAGAGGTATGCATATACGGGGTATGGGAATGTACAGTGGGTATAAATGTACGGGTACTAAGACTGTAGGTGTTATATAGAAGACAATAAGAAACAAAGAATAATCTGCGCAGTGAGTGCAATGAGTGAACTAATAACTGTATTTAAAACTGGCTCGGATTAAACATGCTCTAAGGCATTCATACTAAAGAATTTTCAGTGCTCTTAATCAATAACAACGTCATATCAGTAGCTGGGGATGAAGGTGACAGGACTGATCTTCATGTCCGCCTTCTTGTGGAAGTATTAGGCTTTTTTCCATTCGTACAAACAAGCACCATTTGCATCATTTCCCCCGTGTAGGTAGAGGCCATTAAGGCTGGACTTTTCAATAGTGTAATGGCTGCACCACCAGACACCTTTAGTGGCAGCCGCACAGCTCTTTTCCACCAATCCAATTCTTGCGCAATACGACACAGATGGTTCACAGACCCTTATTTGGATTTTGTTGCCCAAATCACGTTTTGTCGATCCAAAGAAAGCAAAACTCTAAGTTTTTAAATGTAACTTTGAATCTGTTTTGGTTGTTATTGTACTGTAGCGAGTGTGGAAACTGAATCGTTGGAAACGAAGAAGTTACTCGCCCACGCAAGTGATTTGAAATATTGCCAGAGGAAGGTTATAAATCGTCTATTTAACGAGTGAGATGTTCTTGGATTACAAACTAAGACTAGGAATTGCTTAAAATCTAGCGAAGGGGCCGTTGAAAAATCATAATAATGCTCGCTCGGCAGCATTGAGAAAGGCTGGATACAAAAATCTTTTTCTCTGGCAGATGTTATTTGCTTCTACAGAAGAAATGGAACAACATGTAAGCCAGAATTAAAAAGATATGCTTCTGCAATCTCGTATTCATTTGTTGTTGAAGAGAGAAGGTATAGTGTTTCATGCAACTTTGTCTTCAATAATTTGTTATGATGATGATTTAATGCAATTAATGTCGAAACGTGGTCGGCAAGGGCAGCCGATGTCTAATTTCTCGGATGTGTAATTTCACCGTCTTTTTGGTTTAAAAACCGAAAGAAACATTTGCATTAAACTAGAACTTAGAATCCCATAGCGGCTCAGTCTGGGTCGAGAACAGACCGTGACGTCACTTCAGGAACTGCCGACTCTTCATTTCACTGTTTCTTTGTATTTCCATACTAACTCAATCATTTCTCGGTTTGTTTATGCCAAAAAATGATCTGGTTTGTATGAAAATACAATGAAACACTGAAATAAACTGTCGGGAAGAGTAGATTATTCCTGAAGTGACGTCATGGCTTCGTCTGGACTCAGACTTAGCAACTCCCGGTCATCTTCGTTGTTCGTGGCCGTGGCGGTAACTTTAAAGCTAGATTTTGTGGCGAAAGTGTGCCTAATTCAAAAGAATTTTTTTAAAAAAGATACACTACGCATTCTAGAGTTACCAAAAACAGTGTTCGCCATATTGACACTTTAACACAGATAACTCAAACGCGCGTCTTTATAGGAATGAAATTCACGACTTCCTGTTGCACGTTGGATTTGAAGGTGGATTTGTTTTTGAAATATGCAGAAGGCAGCAAATGTTTTAAAACAGTTAGTAAAATAAGAAATATACATGCCTGCTTTTATTGTCATTCTTTAACCATGCTGCATACATATAGTTGTTATTCGGTCGATTTCCTAAGTATCTCTCAGATACAGTGTATTATTATTAGACAGAAAAGTCATAATTTTATGAATCAATGCATATAGTTCATTATTTCATTTTATTATATTTTGATTAGTTATCAAGTTCCTAAAGTGTCTTTGTTCACAGAAAAACATTGTTTATACTTTATCAGTTTTTACTTGGAGCAAAGTAGAAAGAGAGTTGATTTTCAAACTTGTTTTTATTCCACGTTCTATAAAGATAAAATCATGTCTTATATTCATCAGTAACTGGGCACAAAGCTTACAGGTCTGATCTTCATAGTCGCCTTTTTCAACGAATAGTGGGCGTTTTTCCAGTAGTACCAAACAACACCCTTTAAATCAGTTCCCCCGTGAAGGTAAATCCCGTTGAGGTTGGAACTGTAACAATCTTTGTACCACCAGGCTCCTTTATACTCGGTTGCACAGTTCTTACTCCATTTATCGTTATCTCTATCCTTGGTAGTGAAGGCCTGTCCCTTATGACGTGTTAAGGCGTCTCCAGCGTTACCTAAATAGTAAACAGACAAGTCCCAGTTTTCACCTTAATAACTGGATATACATGTCGTGAACTTAATAATGTCTTCTCTCTTTAAATGTACGTAAAAGCTAATGAAATATAATATGTTACAGTTCACATTAAAACCTTAAAGTAAGGGCAAGATTGAGATAAAATTGACTTTGCTATTGGATCTACTGAACAATTTCTAAAACTGTAAAGTCGCTCAAACGCACGGTTGAACGTATGCCGTCAAAAGCAGTTGCGCGTGCGTGGTTTTCTAAGGATTTATGAAAAAGTACGGTTAACCAACTGAAAGTGTCGAGTCAATTCCAATTTGTCATTCTTAAAAATAAACTCTAAATGTGGAGCTTCCTGCCTAGTTCTTTCTTGATAGGCAAATCAAATTTGAAATTACTGTGAGTAAATTGAGATTTCTCATAGGACATTTGAATTTATACCAGCCAAGGTGCCGAGTTGAAATTATTGCAAGGAAAACTGAAATTTGCCATGACAATGATAACTTTCCGCCCCCTTAACAATCAGCAAACTTAGTGGAGCGAACTGGTTATGAAACTTAGCAAACTACAAAAATTATAATGAAGCTTTATTTTATGTGGCAATTGGGTACAAGCTCACAATTATTATCTTTTGTTCTAGGTATGAGCATCATTATTCTATTGCTTGTTTGCTCGTTTACATCTCAATGCCTTTTGTAATATGTGCGAAGTAAACGTCATACACAAGGAAAAAGGGGACAAAAACTTATAACAAAAAGAAATTCGTTGCACAATATCGTATGTGTTTTAGTATTTATTTTAACACAGTTTTTCTCCCAACTCTTCTTGAATAGTGGCTTTTAGAGTCTTTTAGAATATTTTGAAATTATTCACCTCGACTTCAAATATATAGTAATTGTTAAGTAGCACATGGCTTTCGAGATTCTATTATATTCCATTTCATTTCATTTCATTCCATCATATTCCATTATATTCCTTTCCGTTCCATTCCTTTCTATTCCGTTCCGTTCCGTTCCGTTCTGTTCTACTCTGTTCTGTTCTGTTCCGTTCTATTATGTATGTATTACACACCTGCGTATGATCCAAGACTCAATCTGTACTTATTCCCTTCATCTGCCACGCCAAACAAGCTGTAGACAGCGTAGGCTGTCCTCCTATTCCAGTCTTCAAGGTCAACTCTCAGCTTGTACTGTTGTTGATGAGTTAAGCGGTGGATCTTATCCAGTCCCAGCCAGTATTCTCTCTGCAGGTTGCCAAAACCGCGTTTGTACTCGGACCAACCACGATAGAAATCTGTTGACCCATCCATTCTTCTTTGGATTACCGTCCATCCTCCGCCGTCAGTGATCTGGTCACAATAGACACTAAATAACCCATTTCCATCGGGGTCAATCTTGTATACACCACTTTTATTGTGGCCACAGTTTAAAATCTCAGCACAATTTTTGGGAACTGTGAAAATTATATAAGCAACTAATTACATATTGTTTTTTGCACTTCCTGTGCATGGAGCTGTATATCAAACAAGGAATAAAAAAATGTGCGTTAAGTATTGACTTTCGATTATCAACTTGAACCGAAAATTACAGCTGTCAATGGCGGTTGGTTTTCAAACTATATTCACTACAGCCACCCTCCTTTTCTATTTTGTTTATTTTTTATTTTCCTGTACAACCAAACCTATATATTAGGATTATTGGTCGGAGGTCAGCTGAAGTCTCATTTAACATTTTCAGAAATTTAGGCTTTTAAGTATACTTTACTGATGATTGAGATAGAATTGGAAAGAACATGGTCAAGCACTATATGCCACTGTTCAATTCGGAATGATGGCCTGTGAGTTTCACTATTTTATTGAAGGTACGAGATTTCAGGTGTCCTAGTTGGTTTACATAAATTTGCTATATTTATCTTATAATTACAGTTTTTTCTGTGAAATTAAGCCACACAAAAACTTTGAGTATGAAAGTGGAAACGGTAAAACTTTCATAACCTACCCATTTTACATTTTGAACTCGATCCAATACAGCGAGAAAGTTTCGTGTCCAACTCGTTCAGTTTTTGTGTGATCTGTGAGAGACGATTGACAATGTCTTGTGCAG
>JAOCPT020379034.1:0-13321 GCA_026546935.2 Palythoa grandiflora | reverse complement strand
TAATTACTATTATTATTATTATTATTATTATTATTATTATTATTGTTGTTGTTACTATTATTATCACTACCACTGCCACTATTACTATCATTATCACAATCACAATCACTATCGCTATCACTATTACTATCATTATGACTAGTACTACTACTACTATTACTACTACTACTATAACTACTACTACTACTACTACTACTACTACTACTACTATTACTACTACTACCACTGTTACTAATTACTATTACTATTACTACTACCGTTGCTCCTGCAGCTACCTTCATTACTTCTAATACTTCTACTACTACTACTATAACTACTACTACTACTACTACTACTACTACTACCACTGTTACTAATTACTATTACTATTACTATTACTATTACTACTACCGTTGCTCCTGCAGCTACCTTCATTACTTCTAATACTTCTACTACTACTAATATTACTGCAGCTGCTGCTACTACCGGCGACATAGATGTTACTTTTCAGAAAATATGTATTTTAATAGGTTGCGGCTGAACACAAGCAAAGTATTACTGCAAGGGTTCTGCTTGACGAGGGTGCGCCCGCGGGTGTAACTGATGACAGCGGTACGTCTGCCCTGGTGCCTTTAATTAGGGCAATGCCTGGAGTGGTGAGTAAGACTTGCAGTTGAAGTTGTTCTTTTTTGCTTTAGTACTTTTATGGGGGTTATTTGTAGGAAAGGTCTGCGGCCGAACGCTTAGCGTTTGTTACTCGTATCTGTACAAGGGTCGCGAGTTCGACCAATAACCTTAGATTTTGTTGGTCCTTGACAAGGCATTTAGACCCTTTAAACCTTAAACACAACAAATGTTAAGTTAGTTAAGTTAATCCTCTTCGTGCCCTGTGCCACATAAGGCGAACACCAGAGAACGCCAGTCACTTCACTTCACTTCTGTTTGAAGCTACATGTTCTATGTGACTCCATATCCATCCATTTTCTTTCATTTCGCTTTCAATGGATCTTCTCAATGTCTCCTTTGGCCTTCCTCCCTTTCGCGCACCCACATATGATTTCCATCTCATGATATTGCATTTGGTGACGATGATATTGCATTCTGATCCTAAGACCCTATCGAAAAATGGCGGCGATTTTAATATTATTTTGTCTACATTCAAATTAGCCTTACCAGCCTCGTTTAGAGTAACATATTCTTTTGAAAGTTTAACACAAGGACGAGGCTAAAAGCTCGGGCTAATTTGAATGTAGACAACAGAATATTAAAATCACCACCATTTTTCGATAGGGTCTTAATTCTCTGAAGATTTTTAATGCACATGTACATAATATACATATGTATACACATGTATTCATATCATAGTGAAGAAATAGTGAAAAAGCTTTTAAAGCCTGTTAAGCCGTGTTTAAATAAGTTTGTACCTGTTGATATGGGCCACTGGGAGAGACCTCCAATTTTGCACCCCATTCTATAAACATTTTCATGCAATAGGGTAATTTGTTCTATAATTGGCTGTATATGTGGATCCCAACTTCTAACAAAACATTCAAACTAAGAAAATGTGCCAAACATATGCATGAATAGACTAGGGTGTGATATATATAAATTTAATTTTTAGGCAGAAAGATTTAGAAAATATCATTATTGCTATGGTTACATATAAAAATAGGCAGTCGAGGACTGCATGTGGCAACTACTTCAAACTAGTTTTAAGGCTGCGCCAGTACTAATAGTACATGGCACCCAACATGCTTCATGGGCGTTAGTAATTTCTCAGGACAGCACATCACCAATATGCCAACATCAGAAGCATATTGCGAGTAAATTTTCGCAAATCATGACAAGTCTACATGACTAGCGCCGAAAGGTGAATTAGTTGTTCGTTTGAAAACACGCCTTCAAGTAGGTAGTTCATGATTTGGAAAAAGAATTTCATGGGCGGAAAAAAATGATGTATTACTATTAATACTTTTTATAGAACAAATAAAATAACACCTAATATTTCTTTTGTTAAAATAGAGAAAACTTAAGGGTAAGCCACCCAGTTTCAAACCGGCGACCTAATGATCACAATTGAGCTATAAGACACTACAGCAAGTGCTCAGAAATTTATGTTATACATAAAGCAGTGTGTACGAGCTCACTCATACAGCCATACAGGCAGATGGATGGACGGACGGACACAGATCGTGACAAGTGGCTTCTGCCTTTTGATGCAGCGCCTTTGACAGCAGCACAGCTGTAAAGTCACACCGGTGTTTATATCACTAATACCATGGGTGACAAATTACTCCTTAATTTTGATGCGAAATTCCATTCGTCATTTGTAATTTCACATGTGAAATTACAAAATTGCCATGGCAACGGTTTCAAAATGGCATCATCAGATTTAAAAAAAAGTTAGGGAGGAAGAAGTCAATACGTTTGTATATCTCAGCAGAGTATAAAGCGATTGTACTGACCACGCAATGGTAAATGATAAACTTACTTGGACACAAGTTGCTTTTTTTGGTATCAATACTCCAAGTTTCAAATGCCGATTTGCTCAGCAGCGACAATTAACTCAGCAAGATTGACGGCAAAGATGTCCAGATCAGAGAGTGAACAAGTCGAGTTCCCCTTCATTCAGCCTTTCAATATCCAGTCCAGTGCCGCAGTTAGTAGTGGCCACATTTACAAATTTTCATTACTGTAATGTGGTCATCAACCAAGGACAGGCTAATGCCCCTTCATTTCCATCGATGTAAAGTCACGGAAAACGCTGTCGGCAAACAATTCTTGCCTCTAGATCTTGCTATGGTAAAAACATTTTAAAACCTTTCTGCGTTTAGCTTATGTTTCGTCAGTTTCCTTCTTCAATGCAAAACACTTAAGCGCCAATTTTCCAACATATTCAGTCGAAATCATTGAACTTCTTTACACTTGGCTCGAAGTATTAATTGATTTCAATCAAAAGTTGAGCGTACTTTTAAACTTGCACTGGTGGCTTTGTTAGTTCATTCATTCATTGAAGGCGGTTTAATCAATCTTAAACCAATCATGCATGTAGTTTTGACAACTCGCCCGATTTTGCAACATTTTATGAACAAAAACGAGGCTTGGTTGAAAAGTTTACTTCTGAGAATTTTAAAATTCAACGTGTTTCTCAATATACTGATTGAATTATATACAGAGTATTTTAAATTGTAGGTCGTAATTTGCCTGCCATGGCATGGTATTCAAATGCAATCAAATGTTAACTCGTGAAATTAGAAAATAATTTCACTTGCGAAATGAAATTATTGTCTAAATTATTTTCTAATTTCACTCGTCACCATACGATTACACATACAAATAGAATATCACAAGGCAGCTCGGAGATATGATATTTTGTTGTCGTCGTCGCTTCGCTCACTCGTCACGTGAAATATTTTTCAACATTCGAAGAGAAATTTCATATATCCGTGCGTCCATGCAATTGTTCATTTACGCGCATGTGCCATGCGCCCGGCTGGCTTCCATTTCGTACTGGGCTTTACTGGGTTAGGGTTAGGGTATAAAACATTTTAGAGTCTATGCCAGAATTCTTGGAGCTCCCAGCCGAACATGAAGAATAATTAAAAATGATTAACAATCTTGAAATCAATATAACACTTTCTATTTATTAACATTTTATAAACCTTTATTCAACATGTACTATAGCTAACACCACTCAATATAAATGTTTATGTACAAGTTCATGTTCGTCATAAGAACTTTTGACTGTTAAAAATACTCACAAACAGACTAAAGATTAAAATTAGTTTTCCTAACTCATCTTATAATTTGTACTGTTAGTTGTTCGTGTCTAAAGCTGTGGATACACGGTAACACGCTGCAATTTTTTCTCGCGCTCGCAATGCAATTTCTAATTTTTTGTTGCGTTGCCAGTGCAAGGCAAAATTGCAGCGTGTATCATGCCCACGACTTTGACCGCAATGATATCTCGCAACAACGTAGGAAATCAAACAGTTTGAACTTTTCTCTGCAACATCTTCATTTTACATGCTTGCGTTGCGAGCACGAGAAAATATGATAGATGCTGCAATCTTTTACTGCAACAAAGTTTCGAAATTGCATTGCGAGCGCGAGAAAAAATTGCAGCCTGTATGCACAGTTTATCATAATGACTACATTATCAGAGGGTGGGAATGACAAAATCAAGTTCCATCATTAAATAACACTATGATATTCTGAATGAAGGTATCAGAGTTTGAATTTATTAGAATACAAAATTCGAGCGACAAAATCCTCCAGTTTGTCTCGCAACACTGCTGCGAAACCAGTTGAAAAGTGATCCTGCAGCCAAACTTGTCTTGTAGCAAATGTAGTTCAGTGAATCCTGACTTCTGATTGGCTAATACGGCCAGGTGATTGCTGGCGACGTCATCTTGGGGCAAGACAATTTGATCAGACTGTGGTAGTAACAGGCAGCAGACTTTTTCAACCTGCTACAGCTTATTGTTGCAAGACAACTTGGATCGAGGATTATGTTGCTTGTATTACCTTTAGTTTCAATTAGTTTCAATTAGTCATGTAACATAATCAAAACTATGTTTCATATATAATCTATTTCCACGTGCAAAAGTAATGACGTTTTCGTTTTCTAGGAACCCAGTAGAATTTTTCTGGAATGCCATTTCCTAAACAGTTGGCAAAAGTTCCTATGAAACCACTGAGATACCATTTGAATATTGCATTGTATTTGTTTTGAACGCATTCCATCTTTTTTGGATCCTGTTTTTTTTAATTCGCAAATGTTCAATTCTTTTGGATCATGTTAAATTTTTACTGGATTTTCAACTTTCCCCCCCCCCCCCCGACTTTTTCTGTAGCGTCCACCAAAATCACATTGACATTTTATGTTTTCCTATGAAATATAGATAAATGTTAAGAGTCTAGTGCGGAAAATGTTTCCCTTGTTCGAGTCTGGCCAACTTTGTTTGCAATTTGATGACACACTTCCGGTCTTATATTATTTACAGTCAAAATTACCAAAAACCATATGTGACCCTCTACGCGAAAACAGGGAATAAGGTGATCGCACGCGCACGCGCACGACACGTCAAGTAAAACAGTGAAGCTTTTGCTTGCGCTAGGAGTAAAGGCGAAAATTTTTATAATTTAACATGCGCGACCACTTTGGATGTTGAAGAACAATAGGTCTCATCCATTGCACTTTAAAAAATAAAACAGTGAAGCTTTTGCTTGCGGTGGGAGTAAAGGCAAAACTTTTTGTAATTCAACATGCACGATCACTTTAGATTTTGAAGAACAATAGGTCTCATTAATCTCACTTTAAAAAGTAAAACAGTGAAGCTTTTGCTTGCGCTGGGAGTTCTTATAATTTAAAATGCGCGATCACTTTTGATTTTGAAGAACAATAGGTCTCATCCATCTCACTTTAAAAAGTAAAGGCAAAACTTTTTATAATTTAACATGCGCGATCACTTTTTTCCGGCAGCCAATTATATCTTCAACTTTAATGGTAGAACTACATGGTTTTCCCTGGTCACCTTGAATACAGTGGCAGCTTTTCCTTATGAATCCTTCCACTTTCTCGCGCTCAGATTTGTCAAATTTGAAAACTCAAGATCATTGTTCAAGTAAAAACTGTCGTTCTGATCGGCTTAAATTCATCGCTGCTAAAGTCAGAGCCAGAGGAACTGTCATTTTGGAAATCTTCTTCAAATGCCCTATGGTTGAAATTCGCTTCTGCCACATATTCTAAACGACTTCAATCAGTTTCACTATGTTTTTTTTCAACGTCAAATAGAAAGACGGCCCCAAAGAATTGGGCATTAGTCAGTCGGCGGAAAGAAGTGCCTTGTTGTCGAAATAGCGCTTCCGAAGCTGAAAAGAAATTAAAAATAATATATGTTTGAATTTCGCGCCCGGAGCGGAAGCCTTCGAAAACAAGCCATTACGTGATCGAATATTCATAAATACAAAAATATTAATATGATACTTCTAGACATTCCTGGTTCTCAGTCCCCCTGCTTGTTCGAAAACCACTATTTACCTTATATAATGTGTTTTTGTATAATGGCACATTGTACCTGAAGAATTCGAAGGCTGCCCAGCCGAACTAGCGTACGAAAACGAATCTAAGTTTTGAAATAACCTTCGAAAGTTTAACTACTGTGTCTTGCGCGTGCGTTCACCTTATTCACTGTATTCCCGTGGAGGGTCACGTATAAACCTGTCCACAGTAAGAAACGAAAACAAATCCCTGCAAACACAAGAACAGATTGTAAAAATATTAAAATGCTGCGATTTAAAGAAAAAATAGAGTTAGATATTTAATAACTTTTAACTCTGGGATTTATTTAACCAGATATCCAAACACCTCGAAGTCGGTTAGGAACATCTCGATGGCGATGCGCCTCATTTTTATACTCACTTCTTGGTGTTTGTAATCCTACTCAAACAATCCTCATGTTAAAAGCATGAATTTAAAAAAAAACACATGCAGCTGTCCTCCTGAGCCATAACCAAAGGCCTAGACAATTTATCTATAGACACGAAGCAACATGACGTCTGCATGCTGGCTTTCCTTATATACCAAAGTCCACTATCAGGATCACGCTCTTGACCACCAAACAAATCAACTACGGCAATGCAATGTTGCTGATCCACAAATTGGTGTAGGAGGAAATAATTAATCCTGGCAAACTTTGGTACTTGGTGACTGGACTTTATTTGGACATATGATGACTTAGGCCCGTTGTGCCTCTGTTCCCCTGTCAGCTCTGCCCCACAGATCACCCAACGTTGCCGCTGGTCTCGTTCTCTTAACTGCAAATAGCGGTGCTTGAACGGCACTCTTTGCAGTGATTGGATTATCTTGGCTTCCTCAGTAGTAAGACTACGAGTCGCCGGTTGCCATTGTTTGAGATCTGGGAAAGCACGAATCTTCCTTCCTGTCCTTGCACGGGCCTTCTCAATCTCGTACATATCAACAAGAGCAGAAAAAATTTGGACATGGCCCTTGTAATAATCCTGTAGCCTGTTTAAGTCCGCCAGAGACAGGGGGAAGGCCTTGCCAGTGTCCTTCTTTACAACTACGGTGTTACCTTTAACCGAGGTATTGCACTCCAAAGCATCGCCCTGCAACCCATCATCCTCTTCATCATCTATAGTCATACGAATAAGGACAGATCTGTATTATGTTATCATTCATACAAACAATATTATTGTTAGTGTTAGTATTAGTGTTATTATTGTTGTTGTTATTATTTTAAAATGGTAACAATAACAAAACAATAACAAATAAGAAGGTTGTTGAGATATTTCTAATAATCTGGAATGTGTATTATAATATAATATTGTAATATAATTATAATTACATAATTCGTCTTGTTATATAGGGTATTTTTGACTGTTGCTTTGTTTAAATACGAGCGCAGTACCTATTAATAATTATTGTATCTAACTTTTAACCTGCCTCGATTAGCTCTATTCTACTTGCAGGTTAAATGGTATTTTGTAAACTTGTTATATAACTGAAATCAATAAAGTTTAAAGTTCAAAGTTCAAATGTGTTAAGTTAGTATTACCTTCCCCGTAAGGCTCAGTCTGTGGCAAAAGCTGCTCCGGTATCCTCCCAGATGGCGTCATATAATAACACCACTCAAATATCTGCATTATAATTTTTTTTTAAAATACACTATTAGTTTGTTAATTAAAAAATCTTACTCTAAATTTCATATTCTGTTTGTTTAGTTAGATAGGGTAATGGTGCAGAGAATTTTGAACCAGACTATTTAAAATAAAAAAAAGCTATCGGTAAAGTAGCATTCGATAGCAGTACTAGTGTAGATTTGTCACTTTGCTTCCGCTTCGACATTTGACAAACTCTGATTTATCTTAGTCATTTTGTTAAAATTGTGGGTAAAGTGGAAAGATTTATTACAGTCGTCACAACACATAAATTTTGTAGGCAGGGGAGCCCTGCGTTGTTACTTTATTATGCGATAAACTAGCCTGTAGCCTGTTATTATCCAATCAGCATGAAGTAATTTTGCGCTTTTTTGTATAAAGGAGGTAGTCCAATTGATGTTCTTGCACTTACAATCCAAATGAACATCAAAATAAACTTGTCAATATAAATGCTGTAGGAACTCACACGATAAGTTTCCATAACATTTGCTTCTGGAAACCGCCTGTTCTTCACCCGTCTACCTATCCAGGACATCATTCTTTCGAATGGGAACATCCATGCACTTTGCACCGGGCCCTGAATCTGAATTCCCATTGGAATGTGTCTTACAATATGAAGTGAAATGTCCTATTGATGTAGAAAAACATTTGTTAAACTAGAAGACCAAATGTTAAACCAACTCGCTATCGTATTGGGTGGGATTTTAGGTAGGTAACACAAAGGAATTAGTTGGCAAGCAATGGGTTTTTGTTGGTGATTCTCTTACCTGAATGTGCACGGGGAAGTCCTGCTCAAGCTTGTCCATTGCGCTATCCAGCAGCGCAGCAACGCGACCTGGCTACCCGGTTGAACTTTATCTTGAAGCAATGCTTTGAGAGCGTCGAAGAACTGAAACAACGTTCCTCGCTGTTTGTCGGGGAGAAGTCCTCGAAGGACGAACTTGAAGATGTCATGCTTTATAAGCTATCAAGAGGTTTTAAAAATTGTTACCACTTTTTGAAAAGCATAAAAACAACATAAAGTTTTACTAGACAGGATTATGGCCTTCCTTTTTAGTTTAACTTTTTTATATTTTAGTGTTATCTATTTTGATAACATAAAGGGCCTGCTAGCCCGCTCTCCCGCGTAGCATGGGGGTGCGAAATCCCTTTTTCTTAGTTTCAATTTTGAAACGCTAAAGAAAAACAGACTGGAAGATTATCTAGCTACTGGTCAATCAAAGTTATCTGAAAGATGAAGGCGGAATTCACGCCTGACCTGTATCCAATCATGAGATTTCATCTTCTGCGTGGTAAACAAGGCAGTTGGCTTGCAGCCAAACCCTAATGGGACAGTTATAGCACTTGCTCTACGCCTTGCTGTTTCCGTTTCTTCCTTGGTTAAAGAGAAAGTTACATCTGGTACGTGCGCTTGTGGAACTATGGCATATAGAAGATTAAGAACAGTTATATATAATTTGAATGTTCACGTTTGCCGTTTTTTATTCTATATTTATATCATGCTAAAGTCTATCTATCTATTTTCCTCATTGTTATTGAATCTGTCAAACTTCCATGATGTCTCTCAACTGAGACACGAAAAAATTTCAGCCTTAATGCCGTGTAGTCAACTTGCAACGACGATTATCCGCGCAACACCGTGTGGTGGAGAATTCGTCCCCGTGTAACAGGTCACTGGGGACGATTTTCTGCGCAGCACTGCGCTCGCGCAACATGTTGGGAGTTTTTGAATTGGTTTCAAAAGCTCGCAACATAACACGCAACATTGTTGCGCGGAAAATTGATGTTGCAAGTTGACTCGTGTAAAGGCTGATTTAGACGGTACGATTTTTGCCTACAACCTCGCATGCAACCTGCTCGCGTCATCATTACGACACGACGTAAGTCAGATCCAAACGCCTACCACATGCACACAACAGACTTGAGTGAGTTGTAGGATAGATCTAGACAGCACAACTCATGTCGTAAGGATAACGCGAGTAGGTTGCATGCGATGGCTGTAGGCAAAAATCGCACTGTCTAAATCAGCCTTAACGCCGCCTTTAGTTAACTTTACATTCTAACAAAATGTAATGAACACGAAGGGACTTTATGTCAGCTGCTATGAATGGAAGATTGTGGAAAAAACATTAAAAACTGTGACTGTTTGACTGTTCTTTAGGCCTGCTAGCTTACCTTGAGTGGTAGCCTGGCTGTGTGACCTCCATTTAGGTGTTCTCCCTAAAGCATTCTCTTGTAGTACAATTTGGTGTATGTTAACTTTGCCTGTTATCATTGCCGTTATGGTACGGATTACATTTGTGATTGAATGCATTGGGTCTGGGTGGAGTTGTTTCGTTCTGTCATGCCTTGGAAGTTCCATTAGCACGTAACTCCCTTTGCATCCAAATGCTTTGGCAACTGCTTCCTTTTCCTTTGCGGCCTCACATTTATCGTACAAGGCGTGGCGACTCTTCATTTCTTCATAGGTTGTCATCATTGGCTTTGAAGCACTCGCCACACCTTGCCCACTAACCGTGTCCAGCCGGATGGGATACACCATCTTGTGTAAGTGTTTGCAATAGGTTCGTGCAATATAAAAAAAAGATTTTTACATATAATGACATTTTTTTACGTTACAGTTGCGCAACGGCCGTTTCGCCGTTCTGACGGAATCTGTCATGGTCTTTTGTTCTCTAGATCTTTGTTAAATATAGTCCGAAACATAAATTTAAGCAATCTTTGAGGTATATATTTAAGGGACATGGCGTATTCCGAAACAGCAGAAAACGTGGAAGCAAACGGTACGTATTGCGATATTTAGGAATACGCCATGTCCCTTTTGTCCCGGTTTTTAAAGTCAACTATTCAGGCTACAACTCAATAACTTTTTCTTCTTTCAATAAATCATTAATGACATTTGCTCTGGCGCCCGCCATTTTCTCAGTCAAAACAAAAAATGAAATGACGCTATCGCAGAACGAAATCTTATTGGCTATATTTCTAATTTGGCTCAGTAAGATGCTCATGTCGTCCGCACACGATGAGAAATTGGCCTCGAGAGGCAAAAATTATCAAACACGACAGATTTTTGTCTCACAACATCGCGAGGGAAAATTCTCACCAAAATTTTGCCGCACACGTGCGGAACAAGCTGAGCAAACTGCCTGGCGAGGCAAAGTGCTCAGCTTTATACCCCAACTGCCCAAGTGTGCGCCGGCCACAAGCGCGTGGGATAAAAACATGTTTTAATTGGGTGCAAACATGACATGCTTTGTAGCCATGCAAACGTCTGAAGTTTTATAGCCGTTAACCAAACTCTCACGCAATAATATATATTGTACTTGTGTATCGTAGAACGATTTATACGATACCTTTCACATATTTCATATGTATTTAACTATGTACATAGGAAATTATTATAATACTTATCTTGCATTTCGCACCAGGCACAGGCGCTATAACCACCCGATCCAACAACGTTGAATACTTTCCCTATTCCCGGGTAATCAAGGACATAAGATATTATGTCGCACTTTACTTGGAACGGCGCCTTGATATACGCATCGTACAGCTGCTTCCCTGAGAGATGCAATAATTCATCGACCATTATATTTAAATATGGTTGCATGTTCTTTGGCTCCTTGGTGCCATTGCCTGGAACAATGCCGACAAGGAGAAGTCTTCCAAACAGATACCGTATACTTCGCGGTAGATTTAGCATCGCCAATGTAATGGGCCACATGGAATATGGGGTTGACTGCAGACTGAAAGGATTCATCCCATCTGTTGATGTTTGAAGAAGTATTCCATGTGGCCCACTACTGTATTCATTCCACAGCTCTGAATCTTGTATGTCACATACTATATCGGTGGAAGCAACTGGCAGGTTGTGAATAACCTGTGCTAAACTTGCCGTCCCATAAAAACGAGCAAATCTAGGAATTAACGGAAGATAAAGAAACCGCTTTTTCGGTTCAGCTGAATTTTTCCGATAGCGATCTGTTCCACACTCGGGGCACTTGTCAAGAGTACTGTATTGAAATTTTTTGTTGTCACAAAAAACAAGGCAGTCGTTAGCACAGCAATGAAAGAGAATAGGTTCTACCAGAAATGGTTTTATAATGGCATACGCTTCATAGTAATTTTTTGGCATGATGTTGCCGGACGGCAACTGAAAGTGCTGGAGGCGAAGCTGCGCTGACAGGCTTTCCTTACTTATACCAGGACTGGAGGAAAACCACAGAAACTGACTGGCGACGGACTGAAGGAGAGACACGTTTGCACCAGTATACAATGGTGCATTGTACTCTGGGGTTTCGTACAAAGAATCATCGAAATCAAAGTTAGAAAAGGGTACTGAAAGTGTTGTTGATACAGGGAAATCTATTTCCTCTATTTCCTCCTTTTCGTCAACGGAAAAATCCTCGGCTGAATCAGAATAGAAGAAATCTGTTTCATCTTCTGGGACGTTAACTTTGTGTTCCGAAATTTTTATCTTGTTATCTGATCCACTTGAACCGGCTTTGTCCTCTTTAGAACAAGTTTCATCACCGCCACAATCATCTTCGTAGGCTTCAGTATCATCGATATGTTGTCTCTACACAAAAAGGACAAAGTTTGTAGTTTTCTTTTTAGGATTTAAATCAGTTACACATGCAATGTCATTAGCCAGCCCATGGGCAACTAAACCTGTTAAAACCAGTATACAAGAAGATACAGGAACAAACTGGAAGTAATGTTGATAAACGAATTATCGTCGCCGACGCATTGAACAATTTTTTTAAAACTCTATTTATTTCAAGTTATAATACAAGTTGTACTGAAATGAGAGTACATCCAACTAACGTTCAAGTGCGATAAAGAGTAATCTTTCCGTAAGCAAGATTTGGCAATTAATTGACAAATAAACTTCCCCAAACAACATATTTCTGTCATATTTTCGCCTTGAAGTTGTTTCAGAAATGCACGTAATGATCCAATCAGTAACATATAACTTTTTAAAGCGTTCCGGGTACGCTTTGGCACACTAAAATTGTTTCGAAGCATGCGTGTTAACGCGCGCGACTTGATATGGCTTTTATGAAGGTACGCATGGTACGCATACAAAAGCTATCTACGCATATTTCAACTTTAAGAGACTACGACAATTTTGATACGTAAACAGCATTACGAAGCTCTTAAGGCGAGGGACGTTGATTTGGTTGACAAAAAGAGCTCATTCACGGCACGCGGTGCGGTGCGAGCGGCATTTTTCGTTGCACTGTGCAGTATACGACTTTCGTACGCATGCCAAATTCAAATTGTTATTCGTACAAGAATTCAAATTTACACCATTTATCGATAACATATTTCATTGCTACATATAACACTGTATATGTCATTGGAATCACGAAATTCCGATGATTAGCTTACGTAGTATGTTGAGGTTAAATAGCTAAGTCGCTAAGTCAAACCTCGCCAAGAGCTTCGTAAACCTAAACAAGCAAGTTCAATTTTCATAATCTTTAGAATTGCATCGTAATTTTTGTTTAACGTTTCGGAATTCAATATACAATATAGAAATATACAAATAGAGCTAACCAACTTTTTAGTAACAAAACAAAGTCGCGACCGTTAACATTTTAGCCGGGGGTATTAGGGTTTTCAATTTTAGACATCAAAAATTTAAAATCAAAAA
>JAOCPT020378145.1:0-13321 GCA_026546935.2 Palythoa grandiflora | reverse complement strand
TTTCACCAGGCGTCGCACCGTATAACATAGTCGGTCTCGTGAAACTTTTTTGAATTTCCGTTGCGAGACAGGTTTCACGAAAAGTATAACTGCTTTCTACTTTTGCAACAGTCGCAACAACTTCAGTGGCGATAAAAACAAGAATTTCGCCATGAACATCATTTGGTGAAACTAGTACTTGTTTCGAATCGTCATTACGAATCATCATAAGTTTCGGCCCTAAGTTTCAACGTGTGACACTAACAGCGGCTTAAGTTGAACTACGACTTTCAGTCAATTTTCTTTACCAGGAACCTTTCTTAGTTATCGAGCCTCATCCTGAGCTTGTTCATAAACTGTTCTCAAAATTTTGGCCAATTTGAACCTCGTTCTTCTTATAAAATTGTCCAGTCAAGTTTTTACCAAAAACCTCTCCAAGTTACCGAGTCTCAGCCTAAGCAGTCTCTTAAATTGTTCTTAAATTTTGGCCAATTTGAACCTCGTTCTTATAAAGTTTTCCGGTCAAGTTTCTACCAAAATCCTCTCCACGTTACGGAGACTCAGCCGAAGCAGGTTCTTAAAATGTTCTTAAATTTTGCCCAGTTTGAGCCTTGTCCCTTTTATAAAGTTGTCCATTCAAGTTTCTACCACTGAGAAACCTTTCCAAGTTATCGATCCCCAGTCTGAGCTTGTTCATAAACTGTTCTTAAAATTTTGGCCAATGTGAGTCATGTTGTTCTTATATAAAGTTGTCCAGTCAACTTTCAAACAGAAATCTTTCCTAGTTATCAAGCCTCAGCCCGAGCTTGCTCTTAAACTGTTCTTAAATTTTGGCCATTTTGAGCTTCGTTGTTCTCATAAAAATATCCAGTCACGTTTCTACCAAAAACCTCTCCAAGTTACCGAGCCTCGGCCAAAGCTAATTCCAAATATTTTCTTAAATTTTGGCCAGTTCGAGCCTCGTTCTTCTTATAAAGTTGTCCTATCAACTTTCTAACAGAGATCTTTCCTAGTTATCGAGCCTCAGCCTGAGCTTGTTCTTAAACTGTTCTTAAAAGTTTGGCCAATTTGAGCCTCGTTCTTATAAGGTTGTTCTTATAAAAGAAGCATGTATGGCGAGAGCATACCTTCATCCTCGTCTCTTGGCAAAGTGGTCATACGACTTAGTACCATGGAAGGCCTATCGAACGTGTCTTCTTTTGCGAAGACCTTTGTCTGTGGCGAGTCTAACTCTGACTTGTTCTCCAACTTCAGCTGCATCTCGTTATTCTTTCGTTGTTGTCGCAGCAAAGCGACTCGAGCGGCAGTAATTCGCTGTCGTTCGGCGATAAGCAAACATTTTGAGCAGGTACAGTCTCTGTAACGACAGTAGTGTTTGTGTCCCTTCAACCATGATAGAGACCCGTGGTTTCGACACCGGGCGCATTTAGGAATACGGTGATATAACGCACTGCCAGGAGATATTCCTTGTGGTATCATGTCACTCATTCTGAAACGATATCATTGATTTAGCATGAGTTCTAAATAAACATAAAATGGACAAAAATTGGAGCTGAGTGAATATTTCGTATTCCTCTTGATATTCGCCCAGTATAAGTTACAATGAATAAATTTATTGTTCAGATATTTGAACAATAACTAAAGCATCAGTTTAATTTGTTTTTGTAGCTTGAACCGCAATAATATTGTTAAATTTACAAGTCTTTTTATTTTGATAACAAATTTGTTGGAGTTATTTAAACTGTATGCTTCTACGAACGATACGTGGAGACTCTTCAGTAGTGGAAATATTTATCAAGCAAAAGTTTACAAGACGATTTGTTCACTTATCAAACAGTTTTCAAAACAGCATATTTAGTTGATCATTTAAATCAACAGTAAGTAGTTTTTGGGCTGGGTCATCCCAATGACTGTTTCTAGAAGGACTACACTGAAGAGAGCTTCAAACGGTTGCGTAGTAGGTAAGTAAGACATGCATGTACAAAACAGCCACAGAGAAAATAAATACGAAAAACCAGTCGGTTGTTGAAAAGGCTTGACCTGTGTTTAAAGTGTTTTCCTACAAAACATTTCGTCTAAAAACGTGTTTGATGCATGCATACTCAAATTACATTGTCTTTTAGTTTTAGGTAAAAAAATAAGTGATGTCATGGTTAAATGGTAAAACTCTGTGGTTATTCTTATCCTTTAAATATCAGTTTATAAATTGTTTTCTCTGCGTCATGCAAACCACTTAAGCTCAGTGAAAGCTAAATTCGTGCTCTATGAGCAATTCTTCCTAAAATTAGTACGCAATATTTGAAGAGTGACCCAGCTAGCTGGTTCATAAAATGATTTCACATTTTGCCTGCCTATTGACCAAATTCAAAGCTTTAACACGTAAATTAGGTTTCTTTTGAAGACGTTTCGACTTACATATTTTCATGGGCATGGGAGTAAAATATTTCATCCATCTCGTGCCGGCTTAAGATTTTTCGAACTGTCTTGTCCACACTTTGTTAACCAAATGAAAAGCTTTCAGCGTTTGTCGCTTATAGAGTTACGCCAAATGGCAACAGCCAAAGAAATATTTTATGAGTTACGTTTTTTCACCTTGATATAAAAAAACTAATGACCGGAGGAAGTTTGCGAGCGCTTTTCTTAACGATACTGTATATTTTCCGGTAAAACGATCTTTGTTGAAAAGTTCAATTAGCTTTGGTTGGCTTTTTTCAATTCTTGAATTTATTTGTTCACCGCTCTGAAGTCTCTGAACGCCCAGCCTCCTTGCAATAATCGACTCCCTTCAGTCTCGCACACAGAAACAACTAAACTTTTGGCAACTAAAATAGTAGGAGATTCTAACAAAGTTCATTACACAGCGCGACTTACTTAAAGTCGTGTTTTTGAACACTAAATATTTCTTGTTTGTTTTTAAAACTCAACCTCCAGGGGTTTATTTTTTGTGCAATCAGTCGGTAGTTGCACAATGCTCGTAATGGAGTATTATCTTGCTGGGAAGATTTGCAGCTGGTTAAGAGTTGAGTTAATAGGGCAGTTTACACCTACGAAGAAGGCACATATCGTAATTATTAGCTTCATTTAGGTCTATCTTGTTCATTCTATCTTCCATGTTGGCGCTTGACTGGCAACTAGTATTTTATAGCATCAATTAAGTTTCTAAATCAGTTTGACACAAAGCTGCTAAAAAAATCTCGTAAAGACGTTCATATACGTCAGCTTTCATCCTGCTTTATATATTCTAACTTTTCGGAAAATATTTCTCTTTCCATAAATGTTGCCTTTCAGCTCGAGGTAACGGAGTCAATTACTTCCTTACTTCCGCAACTAGAATAACTTCATACGTCGGCCATTGTTTGAGAAGCTACGTTAAAGAAATTGTTAGCTTTAACTTCATTTAACCATTTCCTCTTTGTCCGTAAATGCCATTTTCCTGTTCAGTGGATTTTTCAAATCTTCAGCTTTGAATCTATTTATGCTTAATTATTGATTGAAAATACAGAACAAACAAATCCAGAACAAATAGCGGAATACCTGAATTAGTTTGAAAATTTTGGCGAGTTGAGTTGAATGCTCATGATTTGCGGATCAGAAACCTTCAGACTCGGTTATCCATGTAGGTTATTGTAATGCTGGTTTGTAGTTTCATTACGTTTATCAGAATCGAATCGACCTTAAATAAAGGGTAGTGAGATAATGCGTGTTTTTTATGTTTGGAAGATAAAATACATAACTTTACAGCAACCAGCTTCAGAGACTAAATTAAAGCTACTCGACTTCGCTTTCTTTCAGCTTTTGCTTGCCTTGCTCTGTTCAGTTTAGTTTAAATCTTAAACTGACTAGACAAAATTTATCCCCGCTTTGCTTGAAAATTTATTAAAAGACTTAAAGCAGTCTTTTACGATAACAGTAAGTAGAGAGTGCTCTAAGAGCCAAATGAAAACAAAAACAGAAACAAAAAGTTTAGGTTTTTTACAGACGAAATATGTAGCGAATAAGTACCGACGAACGAATATTGTTGCTTGACATGTATAAACGTGGGCACTGAATCTTTATCAATTTTAGTTTTACTGTTCAGGTGCACATTCAAAGATAACATTAGTGATAGTTCGCTGTGATTTTAGACTACAGAACACCTGCACAATTCTCATCGGCTGTTTTTTTAAGTAATATTTATTTTTGAAGCTTCCCAAAGCGGAAAATTGCTCCTGGTCAAAACGTCTGAACAGCTCGCGAGAAGTTTTTATCCTGTATAAAGTAAACTTTTATTTTATAGAGACATCATTTTGAAAACAAAAACAATGAAATAATAACGGTTTACGTTAATTTTAAAAATTGGACTTTAGACTTTATTTTCTTAGAAAATTAATATAACCGGTGTCAAGAAGGGGGCTTAACCGTTAACGAATATAATTCATCAGTTGTGTACAGTCAAAATTTATCACACGAAAATAAAACTGCATGAAGAAAGATTTAAATCTTCGGCACGTTACCTCGGCTGTTGGATGAGCTGATGTAGATTTATAATATATTTTTCTTACTGCATACTATTACTGAGACATTTAGTTAACTTGTATTGATTTAACAAGAGTGGCAATCTAAACAAAACTATTGTACCTTTGCCAATAGAATACCTGCTCGACGCTCCGAAGTTCTTTTCCGTTATGCATTCTCTCGCTGAAATGTATTGTACTATCTCGTACCTACATTTATTCTGGAAGTTATTTACTTGAATTTGGAAGGCGAAAAGTACTCCAATATTGACCACAAAGACAAAGTAAATAGCGCTTCGATCTTCCGGTTTAGTTTTGGATCAGTCTAAGCACTTTGTAGAACGACAGACAAAACTGTCGGTTTAAGGGACAACTTTGTTTAAACATGGCTTAAGTTTTTGATTCTTGAGTTACATTTTATTTGAGTTCCAAGTCAACTACTTAAAGAAAACACATTGTTGTGTGCACAGGTTAGACAGAATATTTAATTTCATTTTTTATAACAAGCTTTAGCATCCGCTCTCTTGAACTTAAATAGAACAGCGCTATTCAACAACGACTGTAAAGACAACAGTGCTTATTTTTCCGCTAGTGAATTTGAATTTCTTCAGCTTGGATTACCAATAAAGGCGGTGTTCAACCCGCCGCAAGCCGGGTGAACAGTCAGAAGTTACTAGCATTAACTATTACCGCTTTGACAAGACAATTTGCGTAAATTTACAGCACTTTGTGGTTTTCTGAAAAAATCAAAACAGGAAAGTTAAAACAACAGTTAATGCCCATTGACAAAGAGTAGATTTACTCTCCTTCACGCTACAACGATCACGTACGGTCATGCAGTTCCCTTTCAGTCTGCATGGTTTTCTTAATAATGTTCCTGGACGGAAATTATATGGAATAAGTTTAAGACAAGCAGTTTTTACTGCACGGAGAAGGCTAAAAGAATAAAGAATATCCTAAAAACGTCAAGTATTCAGGAAATGACTCATCTTTTTAAGTTAAATGGTACACGTAAAAATTTTTAGCTGTCCCCATGCGGCCAATTTTTGATTGGAGGTGTTAACATTTGCCTTACTTTCTTATATTTTGGCAAATACCAAATCGTTAACAAACGTAAATCACTGAAAACTATAAATCGTTTACATGTTGGTTTAGCTCTATAAGTTTATTTTTTTTGTTTTTTTTTTTAACTAAATGATTTGCCTGATGTTGTGGATTCCTCGTTTCATAAAATTACAGTTCCAGAACGTCATTTCTACGACTACTAAGGTTCAAAGTTTATTAGTTATTGCTTGCGAATATATAATTTTCTTTGAAAAATTCAACAACAACATCAAAACAGCTGTCAGCTTGAAGGGTTATAGAAAAAAATCCGGCTTGACAAAGGTTTTGTACTTTACAAAACTGAGCGGATTTAGACATTTTTTGCACAACAATATGTTTTCGGATTGTATGGCCTGTACACAAATGTAGCTCAGTATCGATTTAATTTTTGTCCTGTTTATTTTACACAAAAGCATACAAAAAAGGCCTGATGGATTGACGGCTTTTGCTTAAAGCAAAACGTACTCTGCTAGCAATGAGCTATGATTAATGAGCGCTAGAGCCTGGAGCGTTACGACGGACGGTCTTTGTCGAAAAAGAATTAAAGAAATAAAAGTCTCGGAAGCTTTACTAAGCAAAGATATATATTGCATTTTAAAACGAATCTTTTGATTTTTTTTCTATATATCAAAAATTCAATTGTATTTTGAATCAGAAAAATCTAAACATGGAGCTGTTAATTGTCATATCAAATCATGGTGAGGTTTTCGTATTTAGTGTCTTTTGAGAGTGGTGTATCAGTTAGATAAAAAAAAGCGAAGAAATTTCTTATTCGGTAAAGATTGAGGGAAAAACCGATTTAAAACCCAATGTATCTTATTAAAGATATCTTTTCGGTGTGCCTCATCATTTACATCTTTAATTGAATTCTACTTGTAACTCTCTTTATGTGGAAAGATCAAAAAAATTTTCAATACCATTTAATTTGGTTGGTTACGTCTAGTTTATGTTAGTAATTTTAAGAAATAATGCATCCCTACTAGTATTTAATGACTTTCATAAAGAAAAAAAGGCGAACTGAGGGAGTTTTTCCCTAACTCACACTATATTCAGAAAAGGATAGATCGGATTTGGCATTGGGTATGATAGTCTGTGATTCTTTCAAATACAAGTATGATGTTTAATAACTTGCAAAATTCACACGCGAATGACAACTGAAGTGTGTTAGATTTATGAAATCGTAGAAATTGTAAAGATTTATAAATCCTCAATATCATTAAGAATCGTCATAACTTTTATCGCATCTCTTAAGCAGTAGACTTGTCATATGCAATAAAATTGGATGTTGCGTCGGTGTTTCTGTAGAAACAGTTTGATAAATTTAACTTTTAATTTTTTTTCTTTCTTTTACGGTGTTCAAATAAAATTTAACAATCTGTTATCATACGTAACATTAGCGTTAACTATTCATTTTAAAATTCCGTTTTTGACTTTTTTTTTTATGAAATTACTTTTTTTTATATAAAATTTCTTTTTTGACTTTTTATTTTTATGACCACAGTCGTCTGACCGACCCAGAATTTTTGAAATTTGCAATAAAAACAAAGTAAAAACAGTTATTAATGTATGTAAATAGCATGCTGTTACAGGTTGATTCTATTTTATGGTAAAAGTAGAATACATCAATATCATTGTGTAGTATATAAATCTCGAGAATGGGAACTAGACGTGTTACTACCACTATGGACGAAAATGTAAATAATGCAATGTAAAATCAAAATGTAAACTACACGGGTTTTTTTTTGTAGGAATCAGTAAATTTTGCCGAGGCTCATTGCTCTTATTTTTTTGGCTATTTCAACCTCAATTTGTTCTTAATTTGTTCTTATTTCTGTGAGCAGTTTTTGATGAAGAAAAAAACAAAATAAAACAAGGTATTGCAAATTGAAACGCCTTGCGCCACACATGGGGGCCACAAATTGTAGGTCTGAATTTAGAGGCGAACTACTTTCATTGTTTGTTGAGCAATCTTTAGAGTGAATCTTTTTATGTTTTATGCTGTATGCTAAGTTTTAGTCAATTTTCTACCATAAAAACTTTCCTAGTTATCAAGCCTCAGCCTAAGATTGTTCTTAAATTGTTCTTAAATTTTGGCAAATTTGAGCCTCGTTCTTATAAAATTGTTCTTATAAAAAAAGCGTGTAATTCATGAATGGGGCAGCTGAAGCCATGTGGTCCAGCCACTGATGCATGCGAACCATTTGTTTTAACAATTTATGTTTCAACTCGGACTTTACGCTACAAAGCAATAAATTTACGAAGAAAAACACTATACGTTAAAATAAAACGACATATCGTAAACATTTTGCGCGCAAACGACTAAATAGCCTTTTCTTTTCTTTTCTTTTTTCAACCGACCCTATATTTTTTATGTTCTAACGTGGCTGTAGTTTTCTAGATTCAGAATCGTGTAAGAATGAGATAAAAATGTCTACTAAACAGTTTTATTAAATCTGTGACTTGGAAAACGAGCGTGATGATGCTATAGAACAATAGGTTCAGATTTAGGTTTTATTACCCTCTTGAGGATTAGTTATTGATAAATATACATTTTGTATTATTCATTGTTCAAACTAACTTAGAAAAAGGCCGCTACATTAAGTACTATAATCTTAAATCAGATCAGCTGCCGTGATTTCATCCTGTGTTCTCAGTGAGGGATCAGTACACAAAATCGGATTGAAACCAAACAAGGTATAGCTTTCATCGCAATATTTGTAAACTTAATGTTTGACTTAAGGCTTTCGGATATCCATGACAGCGCACACTAGCAATAATCGGTCTTGTTTTCAAGGTAAGAATTGAATTTGGGACGTTCACGGATTTGAATTGAAAGCTTTTGCTTCCGCGCCGTTAATCGATACTTTTTAATTCTTTCTGTAACCAAATCAAATAACTATTTTAAGGCTTTGTTATTAAATATCATCAATGTTCAAAACTAGTTTTTGACTTTCCCTTTTTTCTGGCGCTCAAAGAGATGTTTTTAAGAATCAAGTAAAAACGTCGCGTTTTTAAAGAAATGAGACTCGTGCACTTCAACAAGGAATCGTTTATCTAATAATGTCATTTACGGTAACTAATAAATGAAAATAACTTAATGGTTGATTCAGTAACTGGGAAACTGGTCTTTTCGTTTTATTACCTTGTTACTACTAATGGCTTGGTATAAGTAGTGCGAATAACAATAAGCTGACAAGAAAATTTAGATAGTTTCTTTCCGTTTTCGATCAGTTTTATAAATTCTTATAAAAACAATTTAACATAACATATTTCAAATTCAATTATCTGGAACCTTGATAGACGGAAAAGAAAACTGATTCCGTGAGTCCAGAGAGATTCTAAAATTACCTTGCATCTCTGCCCTTACAATTGTTTACATTTCTAAATTGTTTACTCGTCTTCAATTTATATGTAAAAATCGCCACCAACTGCTCTGTTTAATTACGGTGGCCGTTTACTGTCCTTTTTTTACAACTGTTATAAGATTGCCCGATCTCCTAAGTAAGAATTAGAAAATATTTCTGTGTTGAGTATGTTATGTCACAAAACGGATATAGAGATGTTTTTCAATTTCATAATGTTTGTTATTAACGAGTGACAGTTGTTTTTTTTTACTCGATTTAAGTTAACATGACATAATATAAATTTACAGTTGGAGCGCCAAACGTGCGAAAAAAAAACTTAAAACACGCAAACATTGCCCGTCAACTTTGGGATTTCGAAATAGATATGAAAGTAACTTATTCGTCTGAATTAGTTTTTTTTTTACGTTTTGCTGCTCACTGTAATCGAAAAAAACGATGGGTTATGACAACTAAAATCACGTGCTTTGTATCCACAATTTAGATCACGGAACTTGCCAACTTGCATTAGAGCATATCGTGATTATGGCCAATGTTTTGATATCTCCCTTAATTTCTTAATCTTTGTTGAGCACGTGTTAAAATCACTGAAAATGTCTTTGTATTGTTCATGATAGACAGTGCCAGCAACTAAAGCCTCAAAGAACTAGTGTAATTTCTTATCGCTTTTCGCTTAGTCCTTGTTTGTACTTTAGTTTAGCACAATGCCGTAATGGGAGAGGCGCGGATAAGAACGTGACTTCTAAAGCTGTACCCACAAAGAAGTTGATATCGAATAACTGTTGTTGTATGTAAGCCAATATTTATCAAAGTACTGTACAAAGATTCCGGATGTGCTTAAAGTAATCCCTTACTTAAGTACTAACTCGTCTGTGGCCAACAAGGAAAATAGCTTTCTTTCCGTGTTTGTTACCGCACGAGTCTAAAAGCACGTTCCTAGTTCATATAATTAAATCAACAATATGAACAGCCGATAATCGCGAACAACTGACGCATCTGCAGCTAAATATGGAAGACTGTTTTTTACTATCAGTTTCAGTTGTGATTACTTTTAATGTAACTTTATACTGAAACCAGAAGACAAGGTTAAACTGATAACAAAGTGTCATTACAGGCAGTCACGAATACTTTTGCTGGCTTTCTTTGAATAACGTGGGGAAAACTAGCTAAAATAATTGCAAATACATTGAAAATATTGATAGAAATCTTCATTTTAATGTATCCGTGGAAATTTTATCTTCACCGTTTAGGATTTATCTTTACAATCAACGTCTGAGTAATATTGGAAACTGACTCAATAATCTCGTTTCCTACTCGAATTCAAAAATGCTTTTCAACGTTGGCGAATGAAAATTCCAGATTACAGTTTTTCAAAATGCGTTCTCTGAATTTTGACTGTACAGAAATGGCTAAATTTACAAGTGGAATATGAACTACAGTACATGTATTCCAGACCTTCATTGTGTTGGAAGTTTTCTCAGGATCGCGCTAATTGTACACGAACAAGTAACAGTTTCCTCAGGTGTAAGGTTTGTTACTTACGGAAGAAAGTAATCAGTTTCAAATTCGAGTCATCAAATGGAGATGTCCCATCTTACCTTTTCTCTGCGTCGACCAAGTAACTCGTGAAGTGGATTTCCTGCGTCTTGATGTTCTGACTAACGCACAATGGTGTGACTTTGGCAAAAGAAGGTGGTTTAAAAAGCACTAGTCATCACCTCCTGACGCGCGCAAAAAACGCATGCGGCTTTGGCGAGTCTCCTAAGGTTTCTAAAATAGAACGCTTTAGACAAAACAAGCTGTCAATTACAATGTATTACGATTTCATTGTTTAATAGGTGGGCGTTGTCATCGGAGACGAGTAAGAAGATTCTTAGACTGGTACAATTATAAAAGCACATGAACTTACAGCTAAGAGAATACTGAAGTATACTTCATTTGCCTTCTTGTAGAAATGGCGTAGTTATTCAGGAAAACTAAAACATATTAAAACAATAATTATTTATCAAATATTTTAGTTTTTCTACTATCGTCAACAAGAGTTTTAACTCCGACGTAAGTGGTTTACATTATTGTGTGGTTATTTTTATAACTATAAAAAATGTTATTCAGTAGTTATCTATACCTCCTTTAATTTCTAAAAAAAAAATAAGAATACCCATTTCTCTCGCGTATCTGCCAACTAACTATGCAAGATTAAGATTTATCTGAAAATTGTTATTTTTTATGTGAAATTCAGAAAGATTTTTGTTTTGATATTTTTATTTTTCAGTATATAAGCCTTTCAAAATATTGATGTGCGAAAATGTTAAATTTCTGTATTGGACTGAATTTGACCAATAAGAAACAATCACTTAGTCAATATTAACCATTGGACAGATCAACGTAAATGCTTCGTGATACAATATTTAACCATATATGTGAAGCTGTTTCCATCCATTACTTATCTTCCTAACTTTTACGTCTAATTTCTGAGGTTCGTTTGCCACAAAATTCTAAACTCATATACATATAAATAACTGCAATTTCCTATAGTCGAAGTTTTAACGTTGACAATTATCTAAACTTTTCATTCTTAGTTAAACAGAAGCCATCAATTTCCTAAAATTCTACTTAAGTTGTTGTTCATAGAAATTATTATTGTCACAGTGTTAAGATTCTTAAGATTGCAGTTTTTATTCAGCGTTAAGCTTGTTTAACAGCAGGAAATTGCAGTTGGAGTCATTTTCAGTAACATCGAATTTAAAAGCTTATTTGCGATATTTTTAGAAAAAGATCTACCATCATAAAGACAGCTATATATATAATTGTTCTGAAATTTCTTCAATTTACATCAGGCTCTTAATAGATTTTATGTTTCATAATCATAGCTCAGTTGTTTCGGTACAAAATTATTGTTTTGATAAAAAGCTACTTCTTAAAGCGAAAACAGGTGATAAAAACGACGTATGACAGTAATTTGAAATTCAAAGAAGACAATTGTTTAGCAAATGCTTACATTGCGAATCACTTAATGTTTTAGTTAGCTCACTCAAACAGATTGTTTAAGGAATTCTTGTGTCAAACCGCCCTCACTGAGCACAGACTAAAGATATACAAGCTTCAACGGTTTCGTGAGAATCAGAATATCTTCAAAATTTTTATTTTAAATCGCAAGCAGACGTTTTCCATTAGATTAAATTTAAAAAGTAAAATTATCAAGAAAATAGTTTCTTTTTTTTGTTATAGCACTTGACTGGACTTGACGCTTGTTTAACCAGTAGTTTACTTGTAAATATAATACCCTTTCATTTTGATATAATCTTATTCTTTTTTTTTCTTTTCTTGTTTGCTATAAAAGGTTTATTTGCTCTCCCATCTACAGAACTGTGTCCGAGATTGGTCTTGTGTCAGCCAAAAGGAAACATGTCAGTTTAACAGGTATAAAGTAACTGTTAAGATAAGAACATGCTTTTAAAAGAACTTTCTTTTTTTACCAGTTACAAAAAACTACGTTATGTAAAGTTGAATTCAGAGATTTCTTGGGAAATATACCTTTTACTAAATCTCCGTTGACAGTACAAGCTTATGACTGTATGAAAATAAACACTAAGTCAATAAATTGGTAGAGACGCTCTTCATTTACATAACTGACGCCTTTGGTGATGAAAGGATTAAAATCTTCTCTTGCATACGACACAAAGTTAGACCATATGCACGCATATCTGATTTCGTAAAAGACGTTTAACCAGTTTGCTGTTTTAAAATCGTGCTGTGTCTGAACTACGAAGTCTCCCACTGAGAGGTCTGTTTTAACTTTGAACACCTGCGTTAGAATTGACTGAAGCTTAAAATCGCCTTCAGATAAAACCAAAAATTCTGTTTCGTCGTGACTTGAATGGCTAAAAACTGTTTGATACAGGTTAAAAGCAAAGATAAATTTTAGTGTTATATACAAATTATACAAATTACACAGGATTGCCGGCCTACAAAGCGGATCATAGACTTATAGTATTTAAATCAAAACAGGGCTTTACATTATCCTTTTGTATTTCTTAGATGAAGAAAAGTAGAAATTTCTTTATCAAAATGAAGTTGTAGAAGGCTAATACACCATAAAAGCTAGCAATAGTATATTTCTCCAGAGAAAATGATTGATATTTAAATTTTTACGGACGAGCCTTTTCAATAAGAAACTGCAAGTTTGTCGTTCCTAAATTCTATCCGTTTGAAGTTCATCAGCTTATTGATGCATGGTGATGCTTTCAAGTGGAGATACTTGACATAAAAATAACACATTCAAAACGACTGATTTATTACATCTACTCGCTTTTTTTATAAGAACAACTTTATAAGAACAACGAGGCTTAAATTTGCCAAAATTTAAGAACAATTTAAGAACAA
>JAOCPT020377276.1:0-13329 GCA_026546935.2 Palythoa grandiflora | reverse complement strand
CCCCCCCCCCCCCCCCCCCCCCCCCCCCCCCCCCCCCCCCCCCCCCCCCCCCCCCAATAAGGGGATACTTCGTGGCAAAAAGGTCAGGGATATGCTCGTCGGGAAATGTGATCAAACACCCAAAAAATTACAAAGGTGTGAAAATGTAACACCGACCGTAAATGTAATATACCTCATAGCGATACATTTTAATAAAAGCAGGAGAAAAACGCGGAAATAAATCTTGTTCGTTTTGTTTTTGCGCCCCTAAAAATACCGTTTTTCTAAAGGAACCTTAACTTTTCTTCCCTATCATACAGATATAGGGATATCCTTTCCTCTTCTCTCCCTTCCCCTCCCCCCTTCCTCCCCCCTTCCATCCTAACACTTCCCCCTGTCTATCGGGGCGAACGCACTTCCGTCACTAATCTGTGATTTATTAGTATAGTAGTTTGTTTACTGTTTTTTTTGGGATGCTAACATTTTTTCAAATATATATATTCACCAAAATGGCGTAAAAACCGGCGCGGCACAAAACCCAAGTAAACAACACATTAGAGGAAGGTGAATATTATGTCAAACTAGGTAGAGAGAGAATTGATGAACTTCCGATACCTTCTCTTATACGGCAGCTGTTGTTTTATGTATTAGCTGACACTAAGTTCGTAGAGTCGATCTATTATATAAAAACTCTCGAAAATTAAGACACGACCGCGCTGTGGCTTGAAGAAACTGGTTATCATTTGTTTGGTTTCCGCTGACCAGCAATGTGCAAATGCTGGTTAACTACTTTTTTAAAAAATATTTACAAAATATTGCTCAGAATTTCCACGGAAAAACATTGTTAATCCCTAAAAATTGCTGTTCAAATCAGTCTCTGTAAGTTTGGAAATAGGAGCATGGGTTAATGATTTAACCCTGAGGCTAAAATCCAGAAAGAAGAAATACAGCTTCGACTTGAAAGATTTGTTTGTGATCAAAATGGCCTATTGAACCTGCTCAGCGTGTTGACAAACGTATTTCGAATAATTTAATAAACTTAACAGACTATCAAATTAAACTCCAGGAACTGTTCCCGTGGCAAGATTACAAAGGGATTTGTTATGCAGTAATGGAGTGGTTTTTGGAACAAGTAACAGTAGCCAACACGCTTTTTGTCCTCATTGTGATCGTGTTTCTGCATCAGTTATGGGTTATATACGACATGTGGAACATGCCCCCTGGTCCACGGCTCACAAGTATTCCCTTTGTTGGAAATTTTCTCAGCTTTGACCCAGGAAATGCTGTCGAAGGTCGTGCAGCCATAGCAGAACATACGCGAAGGTCAGTGAGTATCTGTTTATACAACTCAATTTGGCGCGTTACTAGATAGCACGCATCAACACCATAGCAGAATCAAAATATAGAATACAGCCAATACAGGGCCATTTTAAAGCTCGTTGGCTGTTTGGTTCGGCAGTCGTGATTTATATTAAGAAAACGAGTTAGGCTCGTTGGCTCCTTGGCTCGTCAGCCGTGAAGAATGACAAAAGAACGAAGTGGACAGCTACATATTTCAACGACTCATTCAGTCCGTTGCTTGGAAGTCGTAAATAATATTAACACGACAAAGTAGACAGCTACACGGTTGCTCGTCAGTCGTGAATAATAAAAAGAGCACCAGATAGACAGCTATTTCAGCTACCCCAATCTCATTGTAATTCTGCTGATTAATAACATGTAGTAGATACTTAACCTAATGGCTAATCCTAACCCCAACCTATACCAAATTACCCTAACCCCAAACATAATTTTGTACGGCAATAAAAGATGTTTTCAATTTTGCGGCTATCATGGAGGGGACCACTGGGAATTGTATGATAGTGTAAAGGACTGGGTTCAGTTTGCATATGGGTGAGAACCAAGCCAGGAATGTAAAAGGTTGGTGCCTAAATGGCCCTGTATTCTATAGTTTGTCTTATAAGACAGTGTTATTTTGTACCATTTGAAGACATATCAAAAATAATTTTGCAATTGAGTGCCACAAACCATGCTATCAATGTTCCACATAGTCAGACATCTGGCACAGCACTCAACTGTGACATCAATTTATATATTGTGCTTTCACTGCATTGAAATAATTGAGTTCAGAGCAATGATATATAAGATAGGCCTTAGAAGCTACTTTATCAATTTTTTAATTTGTGATTCAATGTACTTCACATATGCCTCTACCACTGAAATGGCAAATTCAAGGTTTAGCAGTTACTGGACTACAGTAAGTTTATAAATTGAATGCCAAATGCTATTATATAAAGTTACAGTAGTTGGCTTTTGGTCGTAGCATATGTTTTTGATATGAGTCTGGGGTTAAACTATACTTTGGAATGATACGATGGATCATCACAAACTGCCTACCTGGGGCTCAGCATTTAAAATTAGAACTCAAGTTCTCAAAAGAACTGAGCTAATATGTTAATTATTAGTATATCTTATACGTTACATTTTGCCCACATCAAATAAGATATACATTTTAGACAGGGAGAGTCAATAAAGGACTTTGTATACATGTTGCACATTTAAAGTCAAGTTCAGATATCAAATTTCACATTTTTCAATCTAATGTAAATAAGGTAGAACCGAAAAAAATTTACTTATTTGCATTAGATTTGACACATGTGAAGCCTCACAAGATATGATTAGGTTAGGGGATTTTAATTTTTGTTCTTTGCACATTTTAGATTCACGATGAACAGTTTTTATATTGAGTCTCTTAAGACTCCTTATGGAATTATCCAAGTTGCTAACATTATTTCTGTTTTTCGACAATTAAATAAAAATTAATGATGTATAATTCTGCAGGTTGGAATAATAATTTTACTGTGAAATATTTCATCTTCTGCAACCATATTCAATTTTTTTCTCAGAAGAAAAAAACTATTGAGTCCCTAATGGGAATCAAACCCATGACCCTCTGATTACCGGTCAGATGCTCTACCCACTGAGCTACAGGTTAAGTGACCCGTTCCCCATGTGAGTTCCTGTAGCTCAATGGTTAGAGCATCTTAGAGTATCTAGACTTGTGTCCCAGGTTTTAAGACAGGCATTTGGGACAAAGGAGATCTTTTTTTGTTTTCATTAATTAGTTTGTGTTTGTGAAGAGCTGAGTTGTAGGATCTGTTCTGTTCTATTCTTTGAATATGCACAGGGCTCAAAGTTAGCGACCAACTGGTCGCAATATGTGACTAATTTTTGCCCAATGCGCCTAAAAGTTTGAACTTGGTCACCTAAGAATGAAAACTAGTCGCACAAATGTGCCTGGAAAAAAAGACGAACTTTGAGCCCTGATGCTAATACTATTTATTATTATTATTATTATTATTATTATTATTATTATTATTATTATTATTATTATTATTAAAATCGTGTAAAATACATAGTCTTATTATTTGGGTTACGAAATCAAATCAAATTAAACCCAAGGAAAAAAATTTTTCAGAACAGTGCAAATTAGTCAACATATAGACACCTTTAGTTAATTATATTCAACCATTGACATAGAATTTGCAAGAGCTCTGCATTGCAGGCTATTTTTCAGCTAATTTAGGGCTTGTATAACCCAATACAAGAATGCTGAAGATGAGTATATTTATTCTATCATTCAACAATAATTTTCTCACCAAGAGAGTGGCATACAGATCAAGCCATTTGAAGAGAGTGAAATTTGTAGATTTTTTTTTTGTGTTTTGAGGTGTTGAACTGTTTACAAGTTCTGTGTTGTATTTTCTTTTGATGTGATCCCAGACTTAAAGATTGAATTGTCAGTCATTTTTCAATCAGAAAGCAACTTTCAAGTAGCTGCAATGTTTGCCCTATTGTTGCTCTTTTTGCCCCATGGTTGCTGTTATTTGCCCTGTTATGGCTGTTATTTTCCCTGTTGCAGCTGTTATTTGCCCTGCTGTTGATGTTATTTGCCCCGTTATGGCTGTTATTTGTCCTGTTGTCGCTGTTATTTGCCCTGTTGTCGCTCTTATTTGCCCTGTTGTTGATGTGATTTGCCTTGTTGCAGCTATTATTTGCCCAGTTGCAGCTGTTATTTGCCCTGTTGTTGCTGTTATTTGCCCTGTTACTGTTATTTGCCCTGTTGTCGCTGGTATTTGTCCTGTTGTTACTGTTATTTGCCCTGTTGTCACTGTTGTTTGCCCTGTTGCTACTGTTATTTGCCCTGTTGTTTGCCCTGTTGTTACTGTTATTTACCCAGGCTGTTGTCGCTGTTATTTGCCCTGTTGTTACTGTTATTTGCCCTGTTGTCGCTGTTATTTGCCCTGTTGTTACTGTTATTTGCCCTGTTGTCTTGTTGCTGTTATTTGCCCTGTAGTCACCGTTATTTGCCTTGTTGCCACTGTTATTTGCCCTGTTGCCACTGTTGTTTGCCCTGTTGCCACTGTTATTTTACCCAGTTGTCTTGTCACTGTTATTTGCCCTGTAGTCACTGTTATTTGCCCTGTTGTCGCTGTTATTTGCCCTGTGGGTAATTACCACGTGATCAATTTTGACAAATGATTTCATTGTGCGCTTTTATTTTGAAAATTTTGTTAAAAATTTAAAATTGAAAATTTGAGCATAATGTTTTATGCTTTTTTTGCTTCTGATTGTTGCAGCTTGAGAGAGAAATATGGAAGAGTGTTCACTGTCAGGCTTGGATGCTGGAAGGTTGTCTTTGCTACAAGTCCTGAAAGTGTTCAGGAGGTGCTGGTAAAACGATCTGCTGATTATGCAGGCCGTCCTCCTTTTGAAAGCTTTACACAGCAAACTCTTGGTATGTTTGTATAACTATTGTATAACTGGACATTTGTTGACAAAACCTTTTTAAAAACTACATATAACCTCGTGCAATACCTTTCTTGCACTGACCAGGGTGTTCAAAAGGTGATTAAATTTACTCCCAAAATACCGAATACATTTTTCATGATTTGGATGTGGCGTTTATTCGAGGCAGCGTTTATTCGAGGGTGGCGTTTATTTTAAATGCTGTTTATTTTTTGAAACAACCAACCGTAACTTTACTTTTAAAAAGTAGAAAAAATGATACAGTTCTTTGTCTGGCTGTACCGATTACGCCTGACAGTTTTACTTGTTGCGCTTGTAAACCGTAAGAAATCAGATAAATTCAGTGTTGCAGATTCTTTAAACTTTAAACTTACAGTTTTAAACAACGCCGCCCTGCACTTATAAAAATTGAACGTCATAGATTCGATGTTTCAGTTTGTTGTCTGTTCCTGGGTGCGGCGTTTAATCGAGGGCGGCGTTTATTCAAGTAAATACGGTAATGAAATTTCAAAATGTAATCTCTTCAAGGAAAATTTTTTTGTCGTGCCGATTTTACAATTGTTAATCAACAGTTATTCGTTAAAGGCGAAGTGAATACTGGTGAAAATGTTAAGGTTAATAATTGTTTTAGTTCATACTACACTGGAACACTCCAAAAATCAAACAAAGATGATATTTTTTTCAGGATTTACATTCTTAAAAAAGCCCTCTTAAGACAATAATGCAGTGTCAAGCAAGTTTCTATCGATTTTTAGAAACACGCTATGAGGTAGAGAGCTAAAGCTAAATCCTTTTACGAGCCTAAGTGGCCCATGGAGCCGGTGCTTATCCCCGGTTTCTGTAGTGTTTAGCGGATGAGAGTCATTGACTCCCCCTGGACGAGACACTAATTCATCGCAGGTTAGCCTCCAGCAGAAGCTGGTACTCATTTTACCGACCTCGGGAGGATGGAAAGCTGAGTCAACATTGGCGGAAAAGAAGGTCACACAAATGTTCCACACTCGGCTGATCCGGGGATCGAACCTGGGACCTTGTGGTTAGAAGGCAGAGATCTTACCACTGCGCCAACCACGCCGCCGTTTATGAGGTAGAGAACACGAAGGAAATCTTGATAGAAAACAAGGCGAAGATGAGTCTCTCTGCTTTCTGAGTGTTTTCCTACTGTGTTCTGAAATACCTGTTTTTGTATTTAAAGCAAGTAAACTGGCATCACGTTTCAAGATATAAGACAATACGATCATCCAATATAAACACGATGTAGTCTACAAACTAAAATACCCACTTGTAAGAACATTCTCTGCGTTGTCTACATTGGCAAGACGGCAAGAGGACTAGAACAACGTATTTCAGAACACTGTTGGAGAACAAAAACTCATCCTTACTAAAACATAGTTTAGAAACAGGCCACTATACAATAATAAAAGTGGAAGATACAAAGTATTCTGTAGCATCTAATTTTGGAGACTATTAGAAAAAAATAGCTAAACGCACTATTTATGAAAGATCACAAGCCAAGCTTAAATGAACAAAGCCAATGGATTCCCCTTAGTCTTTTAAACTAGCTTACACGTAAAATTATCAGTTATTATCATTGTCAATTGCTGTTGATGACCTTTGGTTACAGGCCGAAATATGCAAATCTTAAAAAATGACCAGTCTTCTCGTCATGTTATTTCATGTTGTTTCAACTGTTACTTTAGGCGGAAAAGATATCATATTTGGGAAGTATGGAGATGCCTGGAGGCTCCACAGAAAGTTGTTTATGACAGCGCTGCGTCAGTATCTTAACAACACAGACATCGTGGAAGAGCGAATAAATGAGCAAGTGAAATCTGTGTTGGACCACTTTGAAAAACAAAGGGGTGAAGCTTTCGATCCAGGGAGCGTCATTACTGCAAGTGTAGCGCGCATTACTGGGAGCATTTCTTTTGGAGAAAAATTCATACAAACTCAAGACTTCGAGGAAGTTTTAGCCTTGAATGAAATGGGTTTAAAGAATTTTAAAGATAGACAAACGTTAACACTTCTTGACTTCTTTCCTGTCTTTGCCAAATACGCAGCGGTTTCCAAAAAACTCAAAAGTCTTTGCGATTATGGGTATGGTGTTATACGGAACCAGCTGCTGCAGAGAGAGAGAACGTTTGATCCTTCACAACCAGTGCGAGATCTTCTAGATGGACTACTCAAAGCGAAAAGTGAAGCTAGTTGTCAATCAAATGAGGAAAGAGCTGCACTCTTATCAGAGGAGTATCTGATTTGCACGTTAGAAGACATGTTTGCCGCTGGTTACGATACGACAAGTTCTGCCTTACGATGGGCTATCTCCTACCTTGTCAATTACCCACAGTATCAGACAGAATTACAGCAACATATTGATTCTGTGGTTGGTCGCAACAGGCTGCCAAGCCTCAAGGATCGTCCCAGTCTCCCTCTTGTTGAGGCAGTTGCAACGGAGACCATGCGTATTGGGAATGTTTCAGATATGGCCATACCACACTACACCGTAAGAGACACGATGCTATGTGGCTATCGAGTTCCCAAGGATACAGTCGTCATCTTAGACTTAGAGTCAGTCCACCTGGACCCCAGATGTTGGGATAACCCAAGAGAGTTCAACCCTCACCGACACCTTGACATCAATGATAGTACCATGATCAAGCAAGACAAACTCCTGATCTTCTCAGCTGGGCGGCGTATGTGTGCTGGCGATACCCTTGCCAAAACGGAATTGTTTCTCTTTATAGCCATAATGCTTCATCAGTATTCTTTCATACCAGCCGAAGGAGAATCGCTGCCGGACATGGAAGGAATACGGGCAATAAACCATTATCCGAAGCCATACAAGATATGTGCTATCAGGCGTCACTGACTGTTTATTTTAATAATTACGAGGAACCTTAAACATGACTTTTTTCATTATCAGCAACGTTAGAGATTACTTTTGCACGAAGACAGGGCATAACCATTGACCATAGAGATGAAATTTGTTACACCCTAGCATTATATAGGTATATATCGAGCAGATGTTCCATGGAAAAACTGGTAGTTACCTAGGATAACATGTACGACCTTTCTCAGTAGTAATCAACATCACAGAAACTACTTTTCCCAAAAGTTATCAGCGACCTCAAAGTTTACCTTGTAAGTAGTTACCTGCGACCACAGAGATTTCATTCTGTATATGATCTTTTCCAGTAACTTGCAACGGGCATGGGAGTAACCTTTTTCCAGTGGTTACTAACAACAACAGGGATACCATGTTCCTGTGGTTATACAGAAACGACCCTTTTAGTTTGCTACAAACAAACAATGAGGTGCCCTTTGCAGTAATTACCAACAACTTATCCTCGGGTATGACTTTCGGTGACGACCGTAGAGTGTAGTTGTCAATAACAACACGAATGAGCTTTTTCAATTGTTACTACCGAGCACAGGGATGACTTTTAGTGACGAGCTTTTGTAATTGTTACCAACAAGCACAGGGATGACTTTTAGGGATGGCCTTCTCCAGTAGTTACCAGTAACCAACGGGATGACTTTTAGGGATGGCCTTCTCCAGTAGTTACCAATAACCAAAGGGATGACTTTTAGGGATGGCCTTCTCTAGTAGTTACCAATAACCAAAGGGATGACTTTTAGGGATGGCCTTCTCCAGTAGTTACCAATAACCAAAGGGATGACTTTTAGGGATGGCCTTCTCCAGTAGTTACCAATAACCAAAGGGATAGCCTTTTCCAGTTGTACTTATGAAATTTTGGGATGACCAGTTTTCTAATAGTTAGCAACTACCACAGCATGGATGACGTTTAGGCATGAACTTTCGTAATAGTTACCAACAACCATAACGACAACTTTTGGGATGACCCGCTTTTCTGATAGTTACCAATAACCACAGGGATGACGTTTAGGCATGACCTTTCGTAATAGTTACCAACAATCACAGGGACAACTTTTGGGATGACCTTTTCTAATAGTTACCAACAGCCACAGGGCCAAATTTTGGAATGACATTTTCTAATAGTTACCAACAACCATAGGGACAACTTTTGGGATGACCTTTTCTTACAGTTACCAACAACCACAGGGATGACGTTTAGGCATGACCTTTCATAATAGTTACCAACAACCACAGGGACAAATTTTGGGATGACCTTTTCTGGCAGTTACCAACAACCACAGGGACAAATTTTGGGATGACCTTTTCTAATAGTTACCAACAACCACAGGGATGACGTTTAGGCATGACCTTTCGTAATAGTTATAATTACCAACAACCACAGGGACAAATTTTGGGATCATGACCTTTTCTAACAGTTGCCAACAACCACAGGGATGACGTTTAGGCATGACCTTTCGTAATAGTTACCAACGACCACAGAGACAAATTTTGGGATGACCTTTTCTGGCAGTTACCAACAAACACAGAGACAACTTTTGGGATGACCTTTTCTAATAGTTACCAACAACCACAGGGACAGCTTGTCGGATGACCTTTTCTAATAGTTACCAACAATCAGAGACAGCTTTTGGGATGACCTTTTCTAATAGTTACCAACAACCACAGAGACAAATTTTGAGATGACTTTTTCTAATAGTTACCAACAACCACAGGGACAGCTTTTGGGATGTCCTTTTCTAATAGTTACCAACAACCAGAGACAGCTTTTGGGATGACCTTTTCTGATAGTTACCAACAACCAGAGACAGCTTGTGGGATGACCTTTTCTAATAGTTACCAACAACCAGAGACAGCTTTCGGGATGACCTTTTCTAATAGTTACCAACAACCAGAGACAGCTTTTTGGATGACCTTTTCTAATAGTTGCCAACAACCAGAGACAGCTTTTGGGATGACCTTTTCTAATAGTTTCCAACAACCAAAGACAGCTTTTGGGATGACCTTTTCTAATAGTTGCCAACAACCAGAGACAGCTTTTGGGATGACCTTTTCTAATAGTTGCCAACAACCAGAGACAGCTTCTGGGATGACCTTTTCTAATAGTTGCCAACAACCAGAGACAGCTTTTGGGATGACTTTTTCTAATAGTTAGCAACAACAAGAGACAGCTTTTGGGATGACCTTTTCTAATAGTTGCCAACAACCAGAGACAGCTTTTGGGATGACCTTTTCTGACACTTACCAACAACCACAGGGACAGCTTTTGGGATGACTTTTTCTAATAGTTACCAATAACCACAGAGACAGCTTTTGGGATAACCGTTTCTAATAGTTACCAATAACCACAGGGACAGCTTTTGGGATGACTTTTTCTAATAGTTAGCAATAACCACAGAGACAGCTTTTGGGATGACCTGTTCTAATAGTTACCAACAACCAGAGACAGCTTTTGGGATGACCTTTTCTAATAGTTAACAACAACCAGAGACAACTTTTGGGATGACCTGTTCTAATAGTTACCAGTAACCACAGATACAACTTTTGGGATGACTCTTTCTAATAGTTACCAATAAACACAGGGATGACTTTGTTTGGAGTTGGTGGGGGGGCGGGGGCGTTAGTGAGGGTTTACAAATGACTGGAGGTGTAGTTTTGCTAGCCTTCATGCAGATGCCTGTATCCGTACGGCTATGTGTAGACCGTGTTTTGCTATTCAACCCTTAAACGTATGGGCTAAAATGCTAGCAAACACGTTTAGTGGGCAGGGCATTTGGACTCCTCTCCCCTTTCGCTCCATCCCTCTCCCGAAAAAAAAGAAAAATCCAAACTGTCTGGTCCGTTGAATTGACATTTGGCACAAACAATATTTACCATCTAATCTTTAACTTTGTTTAAAAGTTTATTTTAGACGAAGAAGATCTTGAAAATCAAAAGATGATAGACGTCTGTAGCCCAAAAACTTTTAAAAACACGAGTTCGTACCAAAGAACCTGGTTAGTATAGTTCACACGGCCTAAAATGCGAGGTCCGGCCGTACTCCATTTTTGACGGGTCCGCACCCGATTATTTTCTTGTGTACGCTGCCTTTCAGAGAATTGTACATTTTGTTTCTATTCTGGTATCAGTTTTTCACTTCGTATCGTTTGCCTAAACTCTCACGGAATTAGAATTATGCTGTTCAACTGCTTTACTTGCATTAAAACAATCCGTAGAACGGCATTAAAACCGAGTAAGAACTAGGCAGGTCAACGGCAATGGAATGCAAAAGGTGCTAATTGCGATATTGTCAATGTATTAATCTCATTGGCTAAGCTTTGAAAATCGACCATATAGATCTTCATAAATAAGCTAATTTATTTCTATCTAGTTCACTCATTCATTCCCTTCCTATTTGAAACATTTTTTTTTTTTTATCAAGTTTAAGAAAAATTCTACGTGGGGAACATCGAAAATCAAAAGGTTTTCTTGGCTTTTGTTTTGGAGTCTTATGATTGGATAAATCATTATAGCACAAAAGAAACATTGCTTTAAAATATAATTTTGTTGCATTTTACTTTAAAACCATGTTCTACACAGGTTGATGTATTCTCAGTATGAAAATCTAAACATTCTAGGTGTGGGAAAAGCGAAATGGCGTAGAACACTGGGAGGTACCCTTGTCCTTGTTCGGACCATAGTCCATTACTTAATCGTCTTCCTCTTGCTTCAAACCTTATTTTTCTTAATCCCTATCCATCCATTGAACGTTAACGTTGACAGACGTGTCAAATGGTTAGTCATGCGGTCATCATGAATGTAGTCATAAGTTTACAAGCTAAACGTTTTGTCTGAAAAATATAAAATCGATATTTTTAGCCATTAAGTATGAAAAACATTAACAATAACCGACAGCCCCTCAAGCTGTGATAACACTTTTTCACTCATTATAAGTTTAGCATAGATTTTTCGTGCTCAAACGAACAAAACTTCTATATAATTTGGCCGTTCTCTCACGTTCTCTCCCAAATGCCAGGGCTGAATTTCGCCCGAGGTAAAAATTACTCTCCATTGATGAGCGGGCGGATGTTAATTTCCCGCTATGCATGCGACTACATAAAACAGGTCGAACAGCGTAACACTATAAATAGCGGCAGGCCGGACGTGATAAGCTATTTTTTCATGTTTATTTTATTTTTAGTCAGTTAGTTCATGTTACGTTATAGGTCTCAAAAATTAGAATTAAGCGATTTTGAATCTTATCAACTGTATTATACTTGACATATGTTTTAGAAAACTAAGGTTTGATTTATATTTCCATATTTTTTCACAAAAGTTTTGATTTTCTCGATGTGTTTTTTCGCCGAGTTTATATATAGGATGCAAATTTTGTCCCAACGTTAAGTCACGTTTCTTAAAAGTCATAGAAATAAATATATTTGCGACAAATTTATGAGTTTGGTTATATGCTGAGAAGTGCATTTACATATTGAAACATAAATTTATAATGAGATTAATTTTTTAATCTTGTGTTTGAATTTTTACTGTTGCGGCCATGATGGTGGGCATGCCGAGGTCCACCAGCATGGCGCCGCCATACATTTACACTAAATATTCGGAAATTTTGCTCTGTAAAGAAATGCTCTTTTATTCCAAAAATTACCCTAGTACTGGTGTTTCAATTGCTCTACAGCCCATGAGCTTTTTATCTTATCTGGCAAAGGAATTGACAATAAAAAAATTAAAAAAACATACACATGAATACCACGTGGTTGAAAACGAAGAATACACGCTTTTGTATAAGAACCAGTAAATTTTGCCGAGGCTCATGCTGTTTTTAATTTTTTGGCGGTTTTAGCCTCAATTTGTTCTTAATTTGATCTTATTTCTATGAGCGGTTTTTAATGAAGCAAAAACAAAATAAAACAAGGTATAGGAAAATGAAAACGCCTTGCGCCACACATATAATATTTTTATTGTATGGTTGAATTTAGAGGCGAACTACCTTCCTGGTTTGTGGAGCAATCTTTTTATGTTTTATGCTGTATCGCTAATTTTTGATTAATTTTCTACCACAAAAACTTTCCTAGTTATCAAGCCTCAGCCTGAGCTTGTTCTTAAATTGTTCTTGAATCATGGCAAATTTGAGCCTTAGTAGTGTTCTTATATTATAAAAAGCGTGTAATAGTCCGCTGGGATCAGACATAAGATTCTGAGCACAGACTACTTATTACAAGTGTTTACTGACGATCTTGATAGCATCTAAAGTTAGCGTACAGCTCAGATATCAGAAACGTGAGAAAGCGGTATCCTTGATATACTGCATGGGCGGTGGTTTTTTCCCCAGAACGTGCTCTATGTTTTGCTGCTGATTGCATTTGGTTACTGTTTTTTTTTTTTATTTTAAGACTCGGCGCAGAAATTTGTTTGAGCAAAATCAGATCTTTATTGAAGCATTTACTGATAAAACTGACTTTGATGGAAAAATAAAGTCGTAGAACTAGAAGATATTCTCTGTTAACCTTGAAGACTTTTACAATGTTTTCAGAGCACAAAAATATCGATAAACATTTTGATGTTTTTAAGGGGGAGGACGGGTGTGTGTGGGGGGGGAGGGGTGAGGGACGGGGGAGTACAGAGAGACACCTAAAATTGACGTTTCTTGT
>JAOCPT020376395.1:0-13331 GCA_026546935.2 Palythoa grandiflora | reverse complement strand
TTTGGACCCCAAACACCGGAGTCATTGGTTAATTCAATGTGGTGGGTACTTACCCAATTCTTTGGCCTTCGTGGACGCCAAGAGCACCGCAGTATGCAACTGGAAGATTTCGAGATATTGTGCGACGACGAAGGAGTTGAGTTTGTCCAGTTTACGGAAGGATTAACCAAAACCAGACAGGGAGGACTCAGTGTAAAACAGCGAGATTTCAAGCCAAAAATGTTTGCAGTCACCGGTGACAGATGTCCGGTTTCCTTGTTTAAGCAGTATGTTGCTCGAAGACCAAAACACTTGCGAAGAAGTGGGCCGTTTTACCTCAGCGTGAACCACAATAGGCGAGCCGACGACGAAATCTGGTTCAAAGCCCAACCGATGGGCATAAATAAGCTGAACTCAATCATGAAGAATGCTGTTGCTGGGACAAGCCTTGAAAACTGTGGAAAAAAATTCACAAACCACAGTGCTCGTAAGACAGTAGTTGACAAACTAAAAAAAGACCATATTGAAAGATCTGATATTGTCAAGGTCACTGGCCATAGAAATGTCAAAGCCCTTGATGACTACGACGAAGGTGATGAGGAGGAACAGCGCCAGCTCTCCGCTGCAATATCAAAACGAAACAATGTACGGTCAAGTACAAATGTCGGAAATACCAACACCGGCAATAGTGGTACTGCCACGAGCACAAGAACGCCGACACATCCTCAGCTGCAGCCTGCATATTCCGCTTTCGCCAACTCACCAGCACACTTACAATGGCAACAACAAGATCAGTCTGCTCCGTTTCCATCAGTTGTGTCCAACTCATCATTTAATCCAACCATGTGTTCAACCAACAGGCAGAATTTGATAAACACGTTTTATAACTGCCAAGTTTCATTCAACTTCACGTCTTCCAACACGTCTCCTGGCAGCCTACTCCGCAAGAGAAAATTCTCTGAATGAACTCCTTCAACACTTGGAACTTATTTGTATTTTCCTTCCCAGAGGAACATTTTAAAAAGATAATTTGTATAGATCGCAGATGTTAAGAGTTTACAATGTAGTTACAGCGATTTTTAAGAAAACGTTTTGTAATTTGCAGCAGTCACGCGTTTATGGATTTCTACTCAAGAGCGTGCATTTTAACTATCACTGCGTACGCAAAACACGCTAAAAGCGTGTCTTGACTCGCAAAAAAAATAAATACAAGGGGGCGTTATGTAAATTGCAAGGTCCAGGGAGTCTTGGAACGGTTTAGCGTGTATATAACGCGTTTGGGTACCAAATTCTCTGACCTTGTTTTAAAAATATTCTAAAAAGAGGGTATAAAAAGACATTACGTTGAACGGATTTTACACTTTGTTTACAGAGAGTTCGTCGACTTCATCAGTGCAACAGTGTGTTTATTTTATACTAAATCTACGTGTACAACAAGTGCAATCAAGGTAAGATTCACGATTTGTATACCAGATATTTTATATACATGCAGTATTCTCCGCCAATTTGTTTTCTTTACTCATTACAGATCAAAGAAACAATTTATAAAAAACAACTCAAGGCTGGAGTCTTTTGGTGATATTATTCAACCGTTTCCAATACAGGTTTTGTTCATTTTTGCTCATTACAAATTATTTTCCAATTATTTGTGTCACCGCATCGCAAGGCAGAGCTCAATCGTTTCCTTGTTGCTTTCAAATTAGTTTATGCCTAATTCCTTACGACAAAATGCACTCTCTGTGCATGTGTTGTTGAAACTTGAAGTAAACAAATTTCTGAAATGTGCCGGACCTTCGGAACCACGCGTAACTTTTGGATTTTTACTCCGGAACCTCCAACGCTGTTCTTCCTTCGACTGTAAAACACGGAATAGGCTTATTCTACAACTGCCGTAAGAAAATTTGGTCATTAGCCGGGGCCGTAGGTGTCATAGCCTACTATATGGATGACGGGAACACACTAGCAAACTCTTTTGTGTTCCTTACTGGGGCAAAAACTATTGGAACGTGAAAGTCTACAGAGGTCGGAGGAGTGCAAACAAACACATGTACAAAGATTTATACTCTCATCCGAAGAAGGGAGACCATGGGTGGCATGAGAAGTGGATTGGCTTTGGATTGAAAGCCAGAGGGTTCATGACAAGTGGTGGACGGGCGATCTTAAGGATTTTCATAAAGCCATATCATCGTGTGGGAGTGAAGCAATTTGGCATATGGCACATCGGGCCCACAGTTGGGAACAAGCATATTCAGGATAATCCTTTAAATTAGTCGAGTTAAGTTTTCTGAAACTGATTTAAAACATTCCGCTCATATTGAAAATTTTGCGTATTGAACACAATTACAAGTTTAGACGCCGTAGAAAACTAGTGCTTAAAACCATTTTCATTGCTTTGTGTCCGTTTGGGGTTTAATTTTTCCTCGCGCCGAACTTGGGTTTCATCTGCCCTCAATCATGTTATACTTCAAACAGACCGCACTTTCCAATACTACCGGCGTGAGCCAGTTCAATCTACAAGTTTTTATATAATTACCCAAGTTCAGTCCTCCCATTTTGATTGGTTCTCGAATATGATCTATTAGAGGACAGACGCATAATTGACGTCACCATTACAAATTTTTCAATTTTTTTATTATATATAAAACAAATAGATTCCATGTTTATGTGCGTCTATTCAGTAATAGATCACAGAGGACGTCAAACTGTGGTAAGAACATCAGTGACACGCTCGGCTATCGCCTCGTATGCCACTTTTCTGTTTTTACCACCGTTTGAAGTCGTCATTGATCTATTAATAACAAACAACAAGGTTTTGATTGAGGGCAGCCCAGAGCCAAACCTAAAATCCAAACGAAATTCAAAAGGTCGCGCGGCAATGAAACTGATCACGTGGTGAAGGGTTTATGATGTAAAAGTTAGCAACTTTTTCTGCATTTTTAATGATGTTAGATTTTAATTCAATGAAATAAACGATAATGTTTAACTAATGCAGTGTGGAGTCGTTCTTTGCTGAAAAACGTAAATTTCAAAACATGAGTGTTTTCGATAAATATTGTTCTGATTTAATCTGTCCTAAGAAAGCTCTTATGTCCCGCAAAGTGGTTACGCACGTCATAAGAGATAAAAAGTGTCATCATTGATACAGATTTTTACATATGAAAGGTCTAGTGAACAACAACTTGAACATATACTGATATAGCTAAACTGATCAAGCACTGATAGATACATACAAATGTATACGGGACAATCCGTTATACTTTTACAAAAATTAAAGAGAGAACTAATTTAAAGTTTTCTTATTAATTGAGACACTATAATTAGCTATAATTGTGAGGAATTTACCTTTACTCTTCGGAAAGCGCAATTACAGTTGCCTTAACTTTTAGATTAGTTGTAATAATTCGGAGGGGTTAAATTAACTTCAATACCGGATGCTTAATTATTTTAATCTGTTGTAAAAATTCAACAACAAAAATATAATTTCCTTGTCACTATTTTTAAAAAAGCTTTGTGGGCGGAATTTTCGATAGCTCGATTATACGAGTTGTCCGTCTTTGAAGCAGAAAAATGGCTCGTGAAGTTCACTATGCCGTTTTTTGCTGCTACGCAAAAATAATTGCTACCTTTCTAGTCTGTTATAATTTAGAGCTGGTCGCGACTCAAAATAACATTAAAGATCAGAATTGTTCAGCCGAAAATTTCTTTGGTTTGGGATCAAATGATGACGTTCTTAAGATCTTCTCGATGGTAACCAAAGAAATCCAAAACATCAACCAAACGCTGAGCGAGATGAGGATGAAAGTCAATGGCTGCAGTAAAAACAACAAATTTTCCGTTGGGCCATGCCAGAAAAAAGGTGAGTCAATGTTTAATGAATTTTAAGTTTCAAATTATCTGTATTTTAACTGCACAACTGAAATTTATATGTATATAAGATATAATCGAAAGAAAAAACGATCAAAACAGATAAAAACTAAACAGACTAACTCCAGTAATGAATATCATTCTGAGACGGGTTTTTCGCCTTTTAATAGTAATTTCCCCTACATGCTCTCAGTGCGATAATATTATATAGAACTATAGAATGTTTAACCACAAAGTTAAATTTTACCGACCCTATAAGACGGCGATATTAATGAGTATTTTTCAAGGCAATTGTCAAGCAAAACATATTAAGTCTTCAGAATTACGTACAACTTAGTCAAACAATATAAAGTTAAACAGAAAAAAGCGAATATATAATCCATCCTGATATTTTTTTTTATAATAAAACGTTTAGTTTAGGCCATCTTTTTATGACATTAATGACTGTCGTGAAGCCACAATTTTGAACCGAAAATCAGTTAGTAAAAACTATAGGTGCAGGCCAATCAGTATGTATACACATTGCGTGACAGGCAATTCATTGCGTAGTGCTATCCAATACCAACTGACAAAATAAATCTAAGGTAAGGGGACAATATAAGCATTCTCTTGGCTGTCGTTTATCGGGAAGATTTAAAATTCAAACTGTCCCCTAGTAAGAAACAAAAAAGAAAGTGTGTATGTGTGAGGGGTTGGAGGGGATGAGGGGGAGAAAGAGAGGAACAAAATTAGACTGTTTAATTTATAAAAGTTTGCCAGAAAATGCAGCAATATCATTGTACAATTCAGTAGTTGTCAGTTACCATAATCAATCCAGACTTAGGAGTCTATAATATGGCGGGACAAACCAACACGAACTGAGGCTTGTGGCATGTACTAGTCTAGCCGGAATCACTAACCAGAGATTTTTAAAATTCTTGCTTGAGTAAAGAGATGTATTTGCCGATCTACCGTTTCGGTTTTAGAAAATCTTTTGTAGATTGCAGTTTTATAAAATTTTAGCAGATTTTAATCATTAAAATCAAAATTAAAATTAAAATTAAAATTTTTATTCGGTGAAAAAGTTTCTCGCTTTCCTTTGATCTCGTTACTTAAGCCACAACCCATTATTTTATCAAACTAAACTGAAATAACCGATTTTAAATTTTATCTATACGCGCACAAGCGTATAACTGAGTAAGGTAACTTTTCGTCAAATTATTTAAAACTGAGACCGAGTAAGAATGAAATACACTCTCCTTGCCGCTTCTTGTAACTTATGAGTTTCAAACGCAAGAAACTATAAGCACATTTAAAGTTTTTGACTGATGTGAATAACTGTGTAACTAGTAAGGCAATCAAACAACGTATTTCGCGTGTTTTCACATCTATCTCTTTTCTGATGGCTAAACATTATAGCCTGCGCCGCAGACACTCTACCAGGCTACCAACCAAACGCTATTATCAAGAAAAGCTACCTAAAACTTTTCAGTACTAGTGCCATAGTCAATGGCTGAGTTGCTCAAAGCCTGCTGGTCAACTTTAACCCTAGGTTAAGCCAACTGAATTAAAGAAGCACTTTCTTCTTCAAGGAAAGATTTATACGGTTCTTTTAAAATGCTGTTAAGTTAGATTTTACAAGAAAAAAAACAAATTGTTAACTTCCAAATTACAGCTCAATTCAGTCTAGATTATTGGTTGAAAATTTAATCCTTGGTTAGTGCAAGTCAGCTTTTGAATTCAACTGAGCCCAGGCCGACAACGAGTGAGTGGAGGACTCGGAACAGGCGAATTAAAAAACACTTGTCTCACTTTTGTTTCCCCTTCTCCTCCATACTGTTCATTTAACCCTGCTTCTCAATTTTTTGTTTGCAAACAGTTCCAAAGACCTGTTCTGATATCTATAAGTGTGGACACAGACAGAATGGTATCTACAGAATAGATCCAGACGGAAATGGCACCTTCGACGTGTTTTGTGACCTAACCACTGCCGGAGGAGGCTGGACAGTTTTCCAAAAGAGACTGGATGGCACGGTTAATTTTGTCCGCGGCTGGCGTCAGTACAAGGAAGGTTTTGGTAATATAAGCGGCGAGCACTGGGTAGGATTAGATAAAATCCATCGGTTGAGTCAAGCTTCGCACAGCGTTCTACGGGTAGAACTCGAGTACTGGGATGGAGAAGTCGCCGATGCTTCATATGGCGACTTTAATGTAGCGGACGAGAACTCGCGATACAAATTGTTTCTCGGTCACTATATAGGTAAGGCTTAAAGTGAACGGTGGAATAGATTACATTTTTGTAAGCATCATTGGCTTTTCACTTGATCACTTTAATCTTTATCATTCACTGAGTTGGTTTATGAACGCAATGTAACCCATCTCACAATACATGGAATCATCTTTTAGTACCATATTAAGTAACGAACCAATAAGAGCTAAGTAAGTCAAAGCAGGGGAATGCTGATTACGATATTGTTAAGTCTCATCGGCTAACCTTTGAATATCGACCATATCTTCATCAGTGAGCAAGTTTCTTTCTTTCAGTTCACTCGTTCATTCCCTTCTAGTTGAATACCTTTGTTCTTAAAGATAAGAAAAATTCCATATGCGGAACATCAAAAATCAAAACGTTTTCTTGGCTTTTATTTTGAAGTCTTATGATTGGATAAATTATGATAGCACAAAAGAAACATATTGCTTTAAATAAAGTTTCATTGCATTTTACTTTTAAAAAAATCATAGTGTACGCAGGTTGACCTATTCTCCGTATAAAAATCTAAACATTATATTCTGGTTTGGCAAAAGCGAAATTCCAATGGGAGGAACCATTTTAATATTTATCACAAAGGACGTATTTAAAATATTTTTCTTCAGGGTAAAGCTCGTTAAATTTTTAAATTTTTGTTGGTGTTAATGATATTCTAATGGACCAAGCTGATCAGGTTTGTTTTGATTTCACTGTATACCTTAAGAATGTTCAGTTTTTTGTAAAAAGGTATAAAGGTAGTTACGTTGCGTCAGTTCGTAAAGGTGGTGTGAATGGAAACTAATTGCGCGCCCCTTACCCCCTCCCTCCCTCTGTCAGTGCTCTGTTTTTCGGGTATTTCAAGCAAAAACTCAGTACACGGATCAGGGGAAAGTCGAAACCGACGTTTGAGTCCCTAAGAACCGAACTAGGGACCTCTGATACAAAATCAAAGGCAGCGCACTCATACCAATTGCGCTATACGTCTTCGTAAATATTAACTAATAAAGTTTTTTCTTTCATTCACCCACTCGCTCTGTATTATAGGTACTGCTGGTGATTCAATGTCTAAGCATCAAAATATGACCTTCACAACGTACGACAATGACAACGACTTATGGGCCCAAGGTAACTGTGCCGTGAAGCATTCTGGGGGCTGGTGGTATAACAACTGCTATGATAGTAATTTAAATGGTTTGTACTACGACAGCCATGGCTACCCCGGTGGGGTCTCTTGGTTAGGCTGGAAGTTTTCGTACTCAAACAAGAGAGTAGAAATGAAACTCCGTCCTGTGAGTTTTGTTCCTGGCATTTGAGAGAGACTGATTCAGAACTATTGTCTCGATTACCGCATCACACCTTATTATACAATTTTGTATAATTAGATCTAGAAAATCAAACGAGACTTACCTGTAAGGTGAAGTTTTATTGGAGTTCTATGAGTCATTGGTCAGGAACGAAGAAGTCGCATGAGATAGAGCGCGCGCGAAATCGGAGCTTTCAGTCTTCAAAGAAGAGATTGCTGCGTTCGACGTTAGGAGAACGCAATCATAATCTTGCGCAGGCGGAAAAAATCCCGATTTTTGTGGTTGATCCAAATCGACGCCATCTTGGATTTCTCTGCTGTCATATTTTTCTTTGACTGATGAATAGGTACAGTAAAATATGCTCGCTGTTAACTCTTTTTATGGAAACCACTAACAAAGATGTCGAACGCACTTTGTTAATCTGTGATTACTTCTAGTGAATATTAATAGCCACATCTAGAGCCTAACGTAAATAAATAGTGGGTGGATACGTGACTTTTTCGCTCCTGACCAATAACTCATAGAACTTCAATCAAACTTCACCTTACAGGTAAGTCTCGTTTAATTTTCAAATTGTATTACGTCATTGGTCTAAGTCGCACCAATGTCACGTGAGACTTGAAAGCGATGTGACAATAACCAACAACCAAGGCACACAACTTATTGTGCACAACTGTGACACATAACTTGGTCGCCCAAATTAACCTTAGAACTGAAAGCTCCGATTTCGCACGCTCTATCTCACGTGACTTTGGAGCGACTAAGACCAATAACGTAATAGAACATATTTGTAATAAGCTGCATATGTGAAACCGCATTGTACTCCATGTAATATGCACTATACTGAACTATGCCTTACTTTTAAACTCGGAGCATCCAAACGAATTGTTCATCAATTAATCTCCTCTCCAGCGTGAATTTAGCTGTTGGCCCGGTAATAAGTATAAATTGGGTCAGATTTACTGAAAAGGTTTTAGTTTAGTTATTGCTTATTTTAAACAAAAGATATAAACTTGGGTGGAAACTATAGAAAATGCGTCGAGTTCGCTGGAAAATTGGAAGAGCGCAAATGCCCGCAAACAGAATCTAGTGAATTGTACTGATCGCTGCGTGACAAATAGTTTCTAATTTTTAAAGGTTTTTACTTTATAATTCAGTTCTGACAAATCAGAAGTATTCAAAATTTCCAAATTAGGCCGTTTGTACGTGACAGCCACAAGTTTTCTTGCTTGGCGTAACTGTCTTACTACGAACCTCTTCCCTGAGGAAAGGGCCTGGGTACGAGTTTTTTTTTTTTCATCAGAATACAGGTATAGCGCAGTGCGCGTATTACGTCATAACTCAGACAAACAAAGCAGCTATTGCAAAATCGGGTGTCGTCTATTGCAATATTTTGAACGGACCTTATTATTTGAGATTTAACAATAAATGTGTTTCTTATAATTACAAGATCACTACTTTTTCTATAGATTTTTTTGTCAAACATGCTTCTGTCTGTTTGACTCACGTGCGGTAAAAATTTCTATTTTTAGAACATGCGCGATGCGCTATTGGTCAAATGGTTAACTGATATCTGCCCAAGTTGATTCCGTGCGTAAAGGAAGTTTTGGTACACTTAAAATGAGGTTATACCGTTAAATTCCAAAAATACCCCCCCCCCCCGTCCATGAGAAATACATATTTTTTAAAAGTATTAACATTCCGTTTAGTTTATAGAAATCATTTTTCATTATTCACATTAGTATATTACTGTTGATAATGACGACAAGAGGACGTCAAAACGTTCAGTTCCTTTCGCTCATTTTCTTGATCTCAGAAAAATAAGCAAAGTTCTTTGACAAAGTTCTTTGACAAAACATAAGGACTTACTTTGGAATTTTAAGGTATGTTTTGTTTCGGAGATTCAAGGAGATTTCAGTTTGAAAATCCTTGGCGAGTGGAAAAAAAGCTTGTCTAGATTATTTGAGGTAAGACATTTTCCTCACTGAGTGAGCAACTGATTAAAGAAACATCTAAAATGACGCAATTGCACATCCCCAGTTATTTCTCTGTTATATCTGATTCTCACAACCTTTTTACCAAAGTAAACTACATGTACCTGAAAGTTCATCTTCAACTGAAGAATCTCAAATAGTACTGATAACTTTTAGTGAAATTTCTCATAAGGACTGAAACAAAATGCAGTTGAATTTAATCCTGCATTGTGTTCATCGGGTTGCAACCTTTTTGGTTGCTTTGGCCATCTCCAGTTAGTTTTAGGTTTATAAACTGAAATAAATCGGCCTTGCTAATCGCACTCCTTGCAGCCAGGGGCTGAATTGCGAGGACGCAGCTCAACGAAGTCGGACCGCAAGCATTTTAAAGGCGCACTCATCACACACATATAAGAGTTACAGACACATACACAATTGCAGCCGCTTTAGTAGTCGTCCGACCACCCAAAATTTTTGAAATTTGCAAAAAAAAGTAGAAACAGTTACGCGCTTGTTTTTATAAGAATCAATAAATTTTGCCGAGGCTCATTGTTCTTCATATTTTGTCGACTTCAGCCTTATTTCTGTGAGCGGTATTTTTATTTAAGAAAAAACAAAATAAAACAAGGTATTGGAAAGCGAAACGCCTTGCGCCACACATGTATTGTACGGCTGAATTTAGAGGCTAAATATCTTCATTGTTTGTTGAGCAGTCTTTACAGTTAATCTTTTAGTTTTATGCTGTATCGCTAAGTTTTAGTCAATTTTCTTCCACAAAAACTTTCCTAGTGATCAAGTCTCAGCCTGAGCTTGTTCTTAAATTGTTCCTAAATTTTGGCAAATTTGAGCCTTGTTGTTCTTATAAAGTTGTTCTTATAAGAAAAAACGTGTATTACTGTATTTAGATAACATACTGAACCCATGCGGTCCGGACATTGTTGCGTGCGCATGCGAACCAGTTGCTTTTTTTATCGACTGAGCATTTACGCTACAAAGCAATATATTTGCAATATAAAGAAAAACATATCCGTAAATATTTTGCACGCAAAAAGCTACTTAATTTTTACTCTTTTTTACCCGATCGGTCGACCGACCTACAGTTTTGCTCGAAAACGACTGTAAACATAAAGATAATTTGGGATAGCCTTATTTTAGAAACCATCATCTGAATAAAATTCCCGCAATTTTTATAGTTTTCACAGCCCGCGTTCCTTTTGGTCAGCACCGAGAACATTTTTGGCCGTGGCCAAAAGGAACGCGGGCCCTGGGAACGAAATTGAAATCTGGCTCTAGTGACCCAACTGATATCAACATGAATAGCGAAAGTTTTTATGTTCACTGTTCATATTCACTTTGCAAGTCTAATGCGTATTCATCTTTGTATTCATCCTGTATGTGTTAGCTTCTAATCTAGAGCTTATATATGGTAAAATGAACCCATTTACTGGAGCAATAGCGAAGAATGTTGTTTCCAACAAACTGAGTTCTGTCAGCAAATCTCTTGGTTTGAATGATGATCAACGGAAAGAGGAAAACGACGCGAAAGAACTTCGAAAATTACAAGAAAGAGACGCAGCTGAGAAAGAAAAACGTGAGAAACTGCATTTGAAAAGAAGCGCAGAGAGGGAAAAGAAGCGTTCTGAAATGCGAGCAAAATATGGTTTAGATAAAGGAGCGAAAGACACTGGTCGGAGTTGTGAACAGAAGGTAGGAGCTGGTGAACCAAATTTACATAGCAAAGGCCCTCAGCCTCAGGCCGACGAAGAAAAACAGTGCATTGTAATGTGAGAAGTATTTGAAGAAATGAACAGATTAGATCGAATTTGTGTCTTTTCCCTAATTTTACACCAGCCACTTAACGAAAGGCTGTTTTGACTGTTGATCAGTAAATGGTCATGCAATCCAAGCAACTGATTTAAAATTGTATACTTGTCGAAACTTATAAATTTCAACAGACCAAGAAAGCTAAAATGATAGTGCATGAATAATAATGATTATAATTATTATGTATAATTATATTATAATGGTATTTTCCCAAGTCATTAGTTTGCGTCACCAGATATTTGGATTCATCAGAAAGAGAAAGTCAAAACTAAATTTAGATCACGGAATTTTTATATTTGATAACTGAATAATCAATACAAAAATGCATGAGTAATTAGAAAAAGCTTCTATTTCAAGCCTGTTGGTACAATTTTTTTCAGAACTTATACAGTTGAGGAGAACTAACTGAAAGTAAGCATTAATTATACAGCAAAAATAGAAACACTAAATCAGTTGTAAATCAAATATAAGGACAGTAGTAAAAAAGGCCCTGACACAAATAGTTTAAGTTTCTTTTTTAATTAAGATTAGAAAGGTTATTATTCGATACAAATGACATAAAGTTAAACTTTGTGCATACTAACAAACAGAGAACTTTATGATCAATTAACTTGGTGGTTTAATGCAGGGCAATTTTATCTCAAACTTGTTAGTTGTGAGTAATATATAGAGAATAATACATAGGCACACGAAAATATGGAATTTATTTTCGAGTGCTCAAATTGGTATCTCACGAGTGAGTGTAGTGAACGAGTGGGATGTTCAATTTGAACACAAGAAAATAAATTCCATATTTTCGTATTGTGGGATGTTCAATTTGAACACAAGAAAATAAATTCCATATTTTCGTATTTTTATGTGTGTTTAAATATGACATTTCTCAGTGGTAGAAACCCTATAAGTCACTCTTCTTTATATAATACAAATCCTTAATTTTAACTTGCCTATAGGGCAATGTTTTTGCAATTTCTGCTGGCCCCAAGGCAAAAATTACCCGCCATTGGCAAGTGGGCAGGTGTCAGTTCCCAGCCCTGTTAATTATATAAATTTAGTCCAGGACTGGAGATGGTTTTTAACTAAAAACAAAAAAAGACCACTACCATGGTATCTTCCTTCTCATTTTTTATAATTAGCTTAAATCTCGGGTTATTCAGCAACAAAACATGTTTATTGGGCCAGATTGAATTTTGTACTTTAAGAGTGCATGTAAGAGAAGAATATGAGTTGAGAATTTGTTGAATAAGACATGCATGCAATTAATTAAATTTTATGACCTTGTATATGGATCTTTTTTATCTTTTTGGTTTTAAAAAATTGAATTTAGTTATTTATAATAATGCCAAAAGGAAGAAATTACCAGCAATCAATAAGTAAAAAATCACTTTTGGGTCTGTTCATAGCCACAGTGCTGGCAGGAGCTAAAAATCATTTTTGGAGGGGGACGATGTTGAAAAAAACATTCTCGAACTAATTAATAATTAATGTTCGATTAGCCAACCACAAATCGACATTGTGGTCAGGTGGATGAGTTTAGAAACCCAATGAAACACCAGTTCGAAATACACATGTGTTTCAACTGTTTTCAAACTGATTTCTTAATCTGAATATTTATAAACCAAAACTCACTATAATCAATTGTTGCAAAAAGTGAGAAAGCCTAACAAGTACGTGTCTGATAGCCATGACTGACAAAGACAACAAATTATAACTAGCAATTAGTTGATTAGGAGTCGTATACAAATTCCAACTTAACCCTCCAAAAAGGAACCATTAATTACAACCTTTGTTTCGCAATTGTATTTGTAAGAGGAGCTATTTGAAAATCTGGGGCTTTGTGTTTCATTGGGTTTTCAAACACTCAAAAACAATAAAAACACTCGGCCGCAGGCCTCATGCTTTCATCTGTTTTCTGGTGCTTAGAAACCCAGTGGCACTTATCCTCGTTTTTCCAATATTACATCTCACTAATCATCAGGGAGAAGCAACCAATTTCTTAAATGTATTTTAAGCCACATGATATATTTTTAAATCTTGTACTTTTTGAAGAGAAATGTAAGTGAAGAAAAGGAAAATCTTGATGCTAGGCATTGAAATCACAATTAATAAAAAGTATTTGGGAGTGGAGGGCAAGACCCACATCAAAATTATTGGAAGGGCCAC